>JAHZMZ010005156.1:0-13980 GCA_027743805.1 Lepidocyrtoides sp. E14
ATCAGTGTAGGAACAGGGCGACAAGCTGTGGTGCCACAAGTGAAGGCTGCTGCCACTGCTGCCGTTATCACTGTTGCTGGCTGCTGATGCTAGTGATGGCATTGCCCCCGAATCGTACCGAGCTATTATGTGGCTCCTTCTTGCAAAATGTTATAGATGCCAGTCTGTCTCCCTTGTTTTTCTGGAGGAGAGGAGGCGAAGATGGGAAACAGGAGAAAGGCACAAGAGGAGCGAGAAAGAAGGATGAGCTTGTCACAAGTATGAAAGACTCTGAGGAACGTGAACGTCCCCGCTTTCGCTGCTCCCAAAAACAGGCAAAGGAAGAACTGCTGCTTTCACAACAACAACAACAGCAAGACCAAGAGGGAAAGCTTGTAGCAGTTGTCGGTACTGTGGAGAGAAATGAGACTGGTATTACTAACCCAAAGGATAGCGGCAGTTGTTCCAGTAGCAGTAACAATAGCACCGTTTGGTCAGCAGTACTAACAAAAACACAGCAGCAGCAGCAACAACAAAAACAAGAACAACAACAACAACAACAACAAGCTTCCCATAATCATCATCATCATCAAGGTAGATTTCGTAAAGGTTTGGCGTTCATTCGATCCATATTTTCACGAGGATGGAGATGGTCATCCGCTGGTAGTAGTAGTAATAGTAGCAGTAGTAGCTGTCGAGGTGACCAAGATAAAACTGTACCTGTTTATCGTCAAAGTGACAGGTGTTTCGACAAGAACCAAAGTTCACTTCATCATTATCATCAATGTCAGGCAGGGAGCAATAAGACTAATGGTAAAGGTGTAGCGAGTCAGTTTCCATGCAGCTTTTGCGATGAGCAGTTGTCGTCGTCATCAGTCTCCTGTTTTTCCTTTAGTGGCGGAATTTCTACTGCGCCGGGACATGGTGGTCTTTGTAGACAGCAGCATCAGCATCAGGTACGCATAAATTATTTGAAACCACTTGACAATTTCTTTTTTTTAACTTTCTTGTCGTTGTCGCCTCACCCACCACTCTCATCAGTGTATACTTATATATATATATATGTCCCTTGTCTCATTTGTTGAAGAGGAAAGACTTTTCAATTTTTTGACTCTTTCAAATGTTAAGGGAAAAGTGAAAGAGTACGGTTTTCATGGAAAAGTAATACAAGCGAAAAAAAAGACGTGAAAGAAAAAAAACGTCATTCCAGTGCATTTTTTTTCCACTTGACTTGAGGCCATTTGTACGGGACTCTTATGCAAATCATTTGTTCCCATTGTTCAGTATGTTTCCTTTTCGTATACTAGGCGATGTCGTCCTACTTTTTTTTAATACTGTAGTCAGTTGGTCGGATAATAATAATAAAAGGAAGAAGAAGAAGAAAAAAAATGAGAAAAGTAGACTGAACTGTTCACTTAACTGGAAATGACGCAATTCTTCACTCTAGCACCATTTTTCCATTGCTGATGCTCTTCCACTGTTCAATTATCATATTAAAAGTATTCAAAAGGAGGGAGAAAGAGTGACAGAAAATAAAAAGAAAAGCGAAAAAAATAATAAAATAGATCCAGTGGAAGTGGCAGTAGTAGTGGTAGTAGCACTATAGTTTCTACCAGTAACTGTGACTCAATTATCGGAGTAACTTACAAGAAAAAAAATGATGGAGGTAGAGAAACGCTTGTATAGTAGTAGTCGTCGTACTTTCGTTATTGCTACTCTCATCTTCATCATTTTCCCAAGACTTGTTTCCTTTTCTCGTTTCTCCTCCAAATTTTTTTTTGTTTTTTATGAGAAAGAAAACTTTTAGCATGTTTTGTCGAGAGGTCTTGTTTATTATTATTACTATTACTAACAATGAGAAGAAGAAGACGAAGAAGTGGGAGAAAGCATTCAGAAGCATCTCCGCTTCGCTTTTTCGTCTATCTTGGGAAGAATGGAAAATATTGAAAATTATTAGCTGGAAAAAAGCGTAAATGAGGGAAATGAGTGAATGGAGTAGAATTAAACGAAAAAGTAGGACGGTAGTATAGTTCCATACAGAAAACTTGGCATGAAGAGAAAGTAGCACTGGAAAAATTTAAGATATATAATATGATATGATGCATCATCTCCTTCCCCCACATTCTTCTGTTGCTCGTTTTTACTGTGGCATTCACATTATTGGGGCAATATAGGAATGTAAGACGATAAATAAATATTAAAAAAGAATTATGTGACAAGGGGATACTTGAACAAATTTTGTAAATAACAAAGCATGTATTTTATACTAGTTCCAGCGAACGGAAACATATGCGCTGGTGAACGAATTGAGTCTCTCAAGGGTCTGTTTAATTTGTTGATGGCGAACACACATTTTTTTGCATGTTCAATTGCTATAATGTGCGCCTATATAATAATAATAATAATAAGGCTATATCTGTATCAAATGAAAAGAGTATTTTTTCACCCTAGTTTTCCTTTGAGACTGTTCTGTTTAGAGTTTGAAGTCAATTTATTTATTTAAATTGAAGTGTTCAAATTCTAAATGGTTACAAAGTCGTTAAATTGTTGAAGTGGAAACATGACTGTAGAATAATAATATCTCAAAAATGTTTTGGTTGATACTTTAATACCTCAAATAATTGATTATTTTTTATACTAAATTTCCAAAAAAAAGAAGCTAGTGCATGTTTATTTTGAGTTTTAATTATAAAATACAGCTATATTACTTGTAACAGATATACATATGTATGTGTGTTCGGAAGAAGCACACTTGATTGACTTTATTGCATTGCAACTCTGAACGTCTTTTTGCGAAACGACTCCATCATCATCAAGTCGTGCAAGCAAGCAAGGAGTCATAGATACTTATCTGAAAATCCGTTCCAGGGTCACCAAGAAAGGAATGCATTGAAAATAATAAGTATTCGTGTGTGTGTGTTCTACATGATATTCAAATGTGCCACATTCCAGTACACTTGAGTACCTGCTATTCATGTCTTACTTAAAAGTCTATCACTTCAGCTGGTTCTTTGCTACTTTTCCTCCTACATTTCAGCAAATTTAATGAAATCATCATCGTGTACGTATGTATTCCTTTTCTGTCCTTCGTTCCAAAGAGACCTCTAAGGAATTCAATTCCGTCCTGGTGGAAAAAAAACACCATGCCTCTTAAATTGGCTTTTGCCACCAGCAGTAGCAGCAGCAGCATCATCCAAAAAGGATAATGATGTTTTGTACCGTTGATCAGACTTGTAACTTCGTTATTTCTTCTTTACATCAATCATGATTCCTCTTGGCTTTTTCATAATAAATCAGGTCAATAATATTAACATTTCGACATCTCAAGGATAAAAACTGAAAATGAACATTGCAAACTATATAGCTTGTCGGATTCAAAATGCGTACGGATTACTACTATTCCAGAATAGCATTAGTCAAATGGAACTCAGTAAGAAAACATGTATCCTCTCGTCGTCCCTGTTTACAGAAATATAACAACTTTTATTATTCTAAGTGTCTCAAGTGTATTTGCCGTGTCATTTTAAATGAGATGAAACGCATTAAAATTCATCATGATCACCGTCACCCCACCACAGGATTGAGAATACATAAATACAACCGTTAGTAATTTTCAAGTGGTACTACTACTACTGCCTTCATATAGTTTTCCATTTCTGCTATTCTGGTGGACTAGGTAGGAAACAACAAACTGCTGCTCTATTTAGTATTTTAGCACAAAACTATCAATTGAAAACCAAGGTCGGTCTACTAATTTGTACCCATTTCCTAATAATATCATTTCCATCCAGGCTTCTTCTTCATCTTCATCTTCTCATTTGCCAAATATGATTAGCTTTATAGAATTAAATGGAAACTGGAGTAAGAATAGTTTAAAACTGGCTTCATTTTCATTATCAACAACACTTCTATTTATTCTTCCATTTTGTAGCGTGTTATCGCTGTTTTTCAAACCTATAAACTATTATTCAAACATACATAATATCTCACACCTACCACTACCACCACCACCATAGTCAGCTTTAGTAGAAGCGTTTACTCAACTGTATGAAAAAGGGAGGTCGAAGAGGTAATATGAGAAGATTTTATATAGTTTCGCCCCATACTGTTGCTAAGGTATGCTACTTACTTTTTTTTCTGGTGGTGAAAATGATGATGATGATGATGATGAGCTTTAGTAAGGCTTTGCATTTACAAGGCTAAAATTTCATTACACGTCATTTTGACACATAGCACTACTACTTAACTAACATAATTTTTCATTATCGGTGTGTAACTTGTATAGTAAATGGCCGGAGCATAATACAACAACAACAGATAAATTCATTACAATTTCATTTCCACTCTTTTTGTTACAATTCAAGTCTCCTTGTACATATACTGAAGCTACTCATATAATATGCTTGCATGGTGGTACCACTTGGAACTTTATTCGCGTTTTCCAGAACAACCTGTAAACTTTTTCTATTACTATTGAAACCACCACCTCGAACCACCAACACCAGACTAACCACCACCAACACTATAAATACTTACCCTTTTATTGATTTAGGCACAGTGCCACTACTGTATTTTAGTTTCAATTGAAATTTCTACTTTTTATTTGTATTTGTTGCTGTCGTCGTTGTCACAATTGTGTTGTATTGTATCATCATCACACACATACAGTTCTGCATCTCTTCAGACTAGTAATAACGATAGAATCCGTACACATTTTGTATGTGTGTATGTGTGTGTGTGTGCATCCAACCGATTCAAGCAAACAGTTTGAAAAAAAGAAATGTTATCCTCTTTGGGGTTGCTGATGTACATGATTTTGTTTGATAAAGGGTGACAAATGAGCATTTTCATGATAGTTATTATGAGACACACAGAAGGCTACAACATTTTGTTTGTGTTGCATCAACACAAAAGTATTTCATTTTGTTGAGGTTTTCTCTTTCCGCCACTACTACTACTACTGTGTTATTATGAACAAGTGGATGAACTAAACTGATTGCTTCCAGGAATAGGTATGAAATGTACTTCAATCAGTTTCTAAGGTAATTATGCACTCATCATTGAACAAGAGATGCCTTTTGCCGAAAATCTGATTAATTTGTGTTTATAGGGTGAAAATGTTTAGTAGGCTTTGAAGGTCACCTTGAGTAGGCATGTATAAGCTGCATAAGTGTGCAGGGGTGAAGGGTAGGAAAGAGAAAATAAGCGAATCATTCTTGACATTGGCCTTGTTTTTTTTGTATTATAATTTTTTGTCCTGTTTAACAATATGCTCGTATTTTTTGCAATTCTGTTATTTTGACAAAAACATGGAAAGGTAGGCATTTTTTTATCTACCTTTTGTCGTCGGGAAAAAAACAAAACCAGCAAAAGAAAGCGAGCATGTATGGAACTCTGCAAACAAATTTGTCAGAGTGTTTTTTTTATATTTCCAGTTCATTAGTGATTCACGGAGAGTGCATTGGTATAATACATTGTGTATAATATTATATACACTCAAATGTGTGTTTCTACTTACCGAAACGACTTATTATTACTAGTGTTCATTCTTTCAAAATAGTCAGAATACACAGTAGGAAAAAAAAGCAGAACTGTTTGTGAAGAGCAAAATATATTTTCAAATCAGTTAGTTCCACTGCACTGCTTTAATGACTGAAGCATGTTTAATTATACATACCTACTGCTCGTTAGTGAGTGAAACTTTTGATAATGTAATCATCACCATGAGCCTACCTACCTGCCTGTCTGCCTGCCTGCCACCTGCTTCCTCTCCTTTTCTAATCTTAAAAAATGGTGTCATTATCCTTGCTCCTGTGTTTTTTTTCTCTCTCTAAAATACGTAATCCCATTTATCTCCTTTTGTTTGCTCGTCCTTACGACGTATGCATTCTTGGAAGTCATAAAAGTTGGCAAATTATAGAAGCTCCATCAATGTTACATCTTCTTTTCTTTCAATAGGTAACCGTCCTTAATGTGTTTGACCTATCATATCACTCTGTCTAACCTGTTTGGCTGATGAAAATTTCAGCATTGTATTATGCATTCGTGGGAATACCTACAAACTACTGTTCTCTATTATGGCGTTAGTATGTAACTACTAAATACAGTAATCGTGCATACATATATGTCGGTTCTTCCATCTGCTACACCATAAATACCTGTATTATTAGCAGTCATGACAATATAAAATTCAAATATTTTTGCCATTTTCACTAAAAAGATTTCTGGTATAGTTTTAACAAATACGGTTTGTAATGTAACTCCATTTCGGTTGTGAAGGGCAAAGTGGAAAGACATGATAATAACAGTGACAACAACGCACTAAACTCGTGCCTGTTTGGGTAATTTAGAAGGATGGGTATTTTTTCATTTTAGGATCATCATTAGTTTCCTGTCATTATTAATACTACTATATGCAATGTTCGCATTAGTTGTGTAGAAAGTATCTGAGGTATTTCACAATAAAACAGGTGCATTTTTTGTGTAGTTGAGGAACGCATACTAATAGTAGCAATAATAATAATAAGCATTGTTGTTACGTAAGTTGCCAAGTTGATGCAAACTTGTCCTTGATGATTCTCGACAGTCATGATTCTTTTGACACAATTGCAAATGGAGAAAGTTGTTTAGCTATATTATTATTAGTAGTAATAAATAAGTGAGCAGGAAAATGTATTCTGGTATGTTTTCATCTGTCAACATTTTGACAAAAAATTTTCCATACATTAGTCGGGAGACTTGTGCCTTACCAATTTATGGATTTTACTTTTGAAATTTACTATCTTCTCTACCGCTCCTCTTCCCATGACAGCACAATCATTGACATTTCTTCCGGGTTGTGTAGGCATTTTTCCTGCTATTAAACATTCAAAAGGGCGCAAAAAATTGTAGAGAAGGACAAAAGAGAAAAGTACTCATAAAAATTGGGAGGGTATAAAAAATTAGCATAATTGCTTTCCCTCTTTTCTCCCTTGCTAGTAAAAAAAAGGAAAATTGAGCCACTTTTTTCACTCTCTTCATGTTTCCGTTCAAAGAAGCCAGCCAATCTTTATAGTACTCCGGAAGAAGAAGAGAAAAAAAGACACACGCACGGAAGAATCGCTGCTGTCTTCTCCGTTCTCTTCTCTTATCTTGCTCGTTATTTGTATGTACCTGTGAGAGAGAGAGAAAAAGAACTGTTTAAGTTTAAGTATATACTGTTTTGCAGTTGGGTGTAGGGAGAAGCACCTTCATCATCGTCCTCGCTATTATTATTATTTTTTATTATGGTTTTGGTTGTTGGCTTTGATTCACATAAAGATATACGTTTAAAAGAACTTCCCCTCGGGAAGAAATACTGAACTTTGAGCAAAAAGTGAGAGAAACTGAAAGAGAGAGAGAGAGAGAAAGAGGATGTCTAGGTGGAGAGTAGTACATAGAATAAAAGTTATTGGGGCAAAAGAAGAAGTGGCTGCTGCTGTTTCGGGTTCTTATTCATGTGTTACCTGTGTGATTTGTATGTTGGCATGCGCTTATAAGAAAAGAAGCATCCAGAGATTGAAGAGATGTATAATACACATTTGTATTTCTCATTTAGTACTGGATAGAACTACCATTCAAAGAATAATACTTGTAAGGGGGAAAAAAGTATGTAGAGTTTATATGCTACTGGAAAGTGTGTTTTAGACACTGGATCCTCAGTAAATTGTCTCTGGTGACATTAACCTAAACAAGACAACGAGAAAGAGGTCTGGCTGGCAGGCGAGCGTTTCCTCTTTTTCTTCTTGAGCACATAAAAAGGCTGTCTTTAAATTCCCCTACTGTCTGGTTTTGGTCGTTTTGGTGGTCCACTTGGTTCCTACTACTCTTCCAACTATACTTTTTTGAGAGTTTTACCGGAAAATTGGCAATATTAGCTGTGCTGGGAGTATAATGCATGGAAAACGGAGACGGTGCTAGATATATTTACTTTTTCTCCGTGTTCACTCACAGCAACACAGCCTGCCACTGATTCTGCTTGTTGGTGTATATGTAACCAAATCATTTTGTATTTTATAACCTTATTATTGAAGAAGATGGGATGAAATGGAGAGTGAGTGAGAGAGAAAGAGAGAGAGTAGCGTACCAGTTTATTATTGGATTATATTCCCGTATAAAAGTACTACATATGGCAGTATTAATTTTCACATGGACCATGATAATATCAAAAATGATGATGGTAATGTAGTTTGACTGTGAGCAAAAACACAATCCTTTTTTTTCTCCTGCGTCCTTATCAAAGCGTGTAAGTACCTTTAGATATTCCTATTATTATTTTTTTTGTCCTGACGGTGTCTAATGTAAATGTATACTCATTGAGAAGAAAAACGTAGTGTATCTCGTATGTCGTTGGTTGGACTAGCTGTATGTATGTATATGGTTGCGTCAGTGTTGGTGATATCGAATCTCGGTAGAAAATTTTATTACCTCGACTGTAGATAAAGATTAAAAAGGAAGCAGTACATTACCTAGGCGGCAGAATTGATAAGGAGATGACGGTAGTTAATTTTATGAACTGTTATTATTCCATTATCTACCTGTATAGAATGTATTTTTAGGCTTATATCCGTAAATGTGTGTGTGCTTATGATGTATGAATGTATGTATGTATTGCCTTGAAAATTAATGAAAATTTGTTTTTCATGCAAAAAATAAATGCCGAGAAAAAATTGTCTTTGCGACGTTTCTTATCTTTTCTCTATGGTGTAATCGAGTTGACACGAGTTTCAAGCTTGTGGCTATATTTAGCTTGAAGAAAGTTTACAATTAATGGTTTCTGCTTTTCAGTGAAGGCTATGCATTAAAGATGATGATGACACGTACACACACACACACTCCAGAATACAAGTTAATAACAATAACCATGTTAAAGACAGGGACAAATTATTGGTTCAAACAACAGCAGCCATGCATGGTTTGGTAGTCCTTTGAAAGAAAATTGATTTATCTCTTCAGATCGGATAATTGTCATGAAAATTGTTTCCAAAGATGACTTCCATTTTCCAATATTGAATAATATGTATGTATACATAATGTAACAGCCAATGAAATCGGATGAAAACGTCATCATGAGGGGATTGGGAATGATAAAAAACATGAATTTAGTGTAGGTAATCTCTCCATTTAACATAAATAAGTACATGGCTTTGTTCCTTGTCTTATGTATATATATTATATATTTTTTTGTTGGCGTCTCATATTTTTTTCTAGCCGAGATTCTCCATACTTTTTCTTCTGCCTTGCTTGCTTTCTAAAAGACACAAAAAGGTTATTGCATGATTATTATTACTTATTTACTCTTACGTTGGAAAAGTATTGCATCAGTAGTTGAAACCACAAATTTGTCATTTTTATGGCCGGTTATCTTTCACTTATTTTTTTTCACTCATATTTTTTTTCAAGAAGAAAGAGAGTTTTCATAATAATGGAAGAAATATAAGCGCATATTATTGGAAAGTAATAGAAAGAGAGAGAAAAAAAGCGACACGGGTTGGGCTTCTGTATTATATCTATTGACGTGAGTATTTGGATATACTTGAATAAAGTACACGTACTTTACTTTTGGTGGGCTTCAGATTTTGTACTCACGAGAAGGAATGTTATTAAAGAAGAAGAAAACTGTTGTTGCTGGAAAGAAAGAGAGAAAAAAAGAAAGAAAGAAAAAGGGAGAAGACACGACATGCCTAATATTGTTTTGAAAGTTGCTACCACGCACTAACTGAAATGTCAAATGTTACAAGAAATACACTCACAAGAAGGAGGAAGCAGGCAGAGTAAATCGCAACATTAGTAACAAAAGTGAAAGCTACCAATACTTTTGCTTTGAAGAAAAAAAAATATATAAGTTCTTTTAGTGCACAATAATATTCTTTAATGCTAGTGCAATAATATGTAATGCTAACTGACAATACCTATGGCAAAGGAGTATACGATATTACTGCTCGGCAGTAGTAATAATAAATCCAGTCAGTTGACAGCTAACTAGTAAAGTAGCGGAAGCATATGATAAAGAACAAGAGACACTGACAACTTATCAGCAGCACCTACAGGTTATGTAGTAAATCGGCTTAAAGACTTATTAAAATGCTCTAAAGTTGTTCCTAATCAAGATGAAAAGTTAAACTTGCCTTGTTTTTAGATAAATGCTACAAAAAAATAATAATAAAGTAGAGACGGAGAGACAAACATTGAAAAGTCAATGATAAAAATGGTTTTTGTTATCAGTTCGTAATAACGATTAGAATCGGAGCAGCATTTTGTACAAGAAATAGTTCAAAGTGAAAGAATTCTAAAGAACTTTTCTTTTTTTCCATTGTCTGTTTAATATCGAGTAGTATTGTAATAATGTAGTGAAATGGAAGCAAACAGGCAATCAGAAAAGACGGGGATTTTAATACATAAATAAATACATGCATAAATAATACCCCTTTGAATTCTTTTTTTTTTTTGGAAATATACAATGATAAAGGATAAAGTTAAATGATAACCTTTTAAAAAAAAGTATTCAAGCTGCTGCTGCTTGTTATATTTTTTTTATGTAATGTAATTGTGTTTCCATTTTTTTTCTCTTTTTTCTTCCTTCGACAAAACTTAAATCTCTGAAAATTAAAAGTGGAAGAGGATTATACTTTCCTTTATGTATTTAAAAAAAAGTACTTTAGTTTCTTGGAATTTGACATATTTCATCCTCCTTGTCTACGGTTTCCACTTGCAATTACTTCGGTACTTCTCAGTAGTAGTACTTAGTCTGTACTTAGTGTACAGAAATAAACATGAATAAAGTATATACATACTATTCTACATGTCTTTTTTTATCCATTATTTTTTTGCTAATTTTGCGAAAGCGACCGATAAAAAAATATATCCTTTTAAAAAAAAGCTTCAATGTAATTTGGTACCATCCTCATTAAATAGCATTTTTCACTGAAATCAGCTTGCTTTTATAAATCCATATATTTCTCTCTCGCAAACAAAGCAAACTTTCCAAATATATCGGGTTTTTGATTCTGTTCCAGTGAATATTTACAAAAAAAAATTGTATCCATTTTAATGTCCCTGACTTGCAGATTTTTCGGTTTCCATTATGCGTGATTTTTTAAATATCTTTTGTGTAATACTTAATATATATCTGCCTGTTTGTCTTTGGACTGTTAGTGAATCCTAATTAGTCAAAGGGGAATGAAAAAAAAATGTGTAGCAGAGAGATGAAATGAAGGACATCCATCAAATTACATTATGTTCAGGCAAAGGCAATAAATGACTTGCATATATGTATTTGCATACTACTCTCCTTATTTAGTGAGCAAACGAAACGAGCTGACTACTACTACCAGTTAGGAGTTTATAATCATCACTCAAAGAACAGACTTGATTATGAGAAAAGAGGATGCCATGTTATCATGGTTATCTTTATCATCAAAATATGTGTAGTACACATAATCGTCTTCACCCTTAACATTATATTTGCACACGTTGTGTGTTCCCTTTTTTGTAACCATTGCAAAAAAAATATGCGATGATGATGAGATGATGAAATATATACATATTATCTACCTATATATATTCTGGTGAAAGCAACAGTAGCAGTAAAGAAACGTGTTGAACAACTTATCTTCTTTCCCCTCCCTTTCTTTCAAGTTTTCTCTCTCTTTCTAGCTTTCTGGTGGTTGCACGAGTTGGTTACTTCTATTACTCCTTTTTGCTAATGTGTATCATGCTACAACAAATACTATAATATTATGTGTACATATATACCACCACCACATTAGCAGAGATCTATCATGACTCCCTAGTGAATTGTAAAAGGATTTTTTTACGGTAATACAAAATAGAGGGAGGAAAAGTAGAAAGAAGTGAAAAATGCTGTGTGTGTGGTTGGCTGGTGCGGTAGTTATTGTGTTCGTATATGTAGTATTTGTATCGTGTAAAAGGAAGATGATGAGCGTGATCATGATCATGATTATCATCATCATCATCATCATGATTTGTGCACTCCAACTTTAACTGAAATGGAGTCGAGACTATAATATTATATTGGTATGTATGTATGTATATATTTGTGTGTGTGGTAACTTGTTCTAAAGGCACGCACTTGCTGCTCCTCCAGTTGTTCAGTTATAAAGTATGCATTACGTTGTGCGAAGAAAACGTTGCTGCTGCTATTATTACAACTTGTCTGTCTTTTGTTTTCTTCATCTTGCTATTTTTCAATTTTCTCAAACGTTCCTTTTGAATTTTGTCTTGCTAATGAAAAAAAAAGTACATTTAATAATATGCTGCTACTGCTACTGTATGGGTATGGGTTGTTACTACTACTACTACTGTGGCAGAGCTGTGATATGGTATGGGTTTTTTTTTGAAAGAGAAAAAGTGAAGGTTCAAGGTTGGTTGGGTAGCCAGATAGATGGATGATATCACGCTTCATTATAATCATCATTATAGTTACATGTTTGCATTTGCTTACACGTGCTATTTATTTTTCCTGTTAAATATTAGGCTCCTCCGTGTAGTAGTAGTGGTAAAGAAATAGTGTCTTGGGTTTCATTGTCGTTGTGTGGGTTGCGGTTTCTCTAATTGACTTCCATCTTGCTGGCCCATTACAATGCAAATTTTTTCAATTTCAATCTCCCACCACATTTTCAATAACGGTTGAGTTAGTTGTATTGTAAAGTTTGCAATTATAATAGCGAAATTCCTGGTTTTTTTTCGTTCTCATTTTCATTCCAGTTTGTTTTTTTTAGAGGAAGATAACTGTTATTGTGATTATCTTTGGTTCTTTTCATTTTCCATTTGGCATCACCTGAAACAATGAAAATGGAAAAAGATACAGCCAAGCTGTGTGTAGGATACTAATATGCAATCATAAATATAGTAGAGTAGTCAGTACTGCTTCTACTACTACTGGTACTACTGGATTCTCAATTCCATTAAATTGCAAATATTCAAATGGAAAATGTGGCAAGTAGTGAAGAGGTAAATGGAGATGGTGAAGTGGGAGAAAATTCATTTTCATGTTTTTTACTCTTTTCTTCAAGAGTCGTGTACGGCCACATTGATATAATGAAGCAATAAGTAGCATTAGCTACAAAATCGAGTTTGTTGTAGTAGACAAAGTGAAAAACTTTTAGTAGCATCCCTTTCCAGCCGAGTAAGTAGTGAAAGTCACTGATTTGATATATACCATTCAAAATTTACTCATTCAACCAAGCAAATGGTAGAGAAGCAGGTAGAGCGTATTTTGGGGTGTATTGATGTATGCAATAAGCACAAGTACGTGCACGCACGCACACTTTGGTTTATATGGATAAAACAAGCTGTTAAAAGTAGTAATGCAGTTAGTAAAGTTATTATGCAGTAATGGAGTTTACAAGCACTAAAAGCCAATTTTCATCTGAAGCACAGAGTGTTGTGTTTTTTGGTTGATAATTGTTGTTTACCTGACTTTTCCATGTAACATGGATGGCACACGTGGAAAACTAATTTTCAATTTCGATTTTCAAATTGTGTTTTGTAAAATGAAAAGGAAATTTAAGTTTAATGAGATAGGAAATCATATATTGACGTTCAAGGAGAACGATTGGCACTGTCGAGGGTGGAATGGGGCAAAATGACAATTTCTCGCTAGAATATTTTCCAGAGTTTCTGTTTTTATTTCAATTTTTGATGTTGTTGTTGTTGAATGTAAAGTTGAATCGACAAGGCAAAGGTGAAGCTGAGGCATCGACAAGAAAGACTTGTTGTGCTAATCCGGGGACAAGGACTTTCCATTTATCGTCAGAGGAAGGAGAGCTTAGGAAAAACAAAGTACAATTTGATGAAAATGTTGAAGTAGTACAAGTACTGGAGGAATCATCATCTACATCAGGTCCATTAGTACACTTTTACAACTTTTGTGTGCCAAGTGACGACGACGACGACGATGATGATGATGACGACAACAGCGACGACCAAACATACACAGAAACCGATAATTTGAAAAGTGTA
>JAHZMZ010005157.1:0-10195 GCA_027743805.1 Lepidocyrtoides sp. E14
GATGATGAGGGAAAGCCTCGATAATTTTAAGAATGTATATTTACTGCATGACAAAAAGGGTGCCTTTTTCTTACCTGACTTTGGCTGCTTTGTTCAGCCATGGCTTTCTCCTTCGCTTGCCGTTTGCATTTGTAGCGATGATTTTGAAACCAGATTTTTACCTGAAAGAGAAATGACAAGTTTGATATTTATTTGGATGAAGACCGAACAAATTGGATAATTGAGCGCTAATCATGCGTGGGAAGGGGCACAAAACATGGATTTATTTATTCTTTCATGCGATCTTGTTTATTGTTGTAACTTTTGTGGTTTTATTATTATTACTACTACTATTTCTATTGCCATTGTTGTTAAATCGCTGACAATGAGTTGTACGTGCTTGTGGGGTTGACATGAACAGAGCATCAAGATGAACAATTACATTAAGATTATGTCTTACATGTTCAGATGTCAACACAAGATAAAAATGCCTAAAGCCATTTTGACTTGACCAGAAAAAAGGTAATGGAATATAAGAAGAGAAGAAAAATATTGGGACCACACATGGTTCAATAAACAAAACAGTCAAAGAAAAAGGATTGGTTCGGGACAGCAGCAGGCAGGATAAACAGTCAAATTGAGTTGTGTGGTTAGTCAGAAGAAGAGAGTAAAAGAAGACTTTAGACTAAGGTAAGCCATGTCCCGAGGCCCTGTGTAGCTCACAATCTATTGTTATTCTTTTTGGGGAGACGGATACTTGACTCTACTTCAATTGAATATAAGCTCATCTTTTGCTTCCTTTTTGTCCAGGTAAATAATTCAATGGTGGTAAGAAATAAAAGTAAAACAGAGGGATAAGAAGTGAAATGATGACAGAGTGTAGAAACATTGACCAAGTAAAAATGAGAAAGAATGACAAACGTATAGAGAGGTAAGCCAAACATAAACAAAACCATGGTGGTATTTTCCAGTAATATTGACATTTAGATATAAGGAATTTACTATTGTCTTGTACTTTGGCGCAGACAAAGAGTTCAGTAGTATTTTGTGGTTGTGTCCATCATCAGCATATGTGTAAATACGGAGAAAGAAATTAAATTGAACAACTGAAATTTAAAACCTGCATAAACAAACACATACATACATACACAGAAAACAGAACGCATGTTAAAAGAAACGAGTTGAATGATGGGAGGCGGGCACAACAATAATAATATTGGATTTTTTTGTCATCGTTGCTCATGTCGGGCTCTTTCTTAACCAAAGGCATGCCTGTATTTGTCAACATGAGTCAGCTTAAAAGTTTTTTTTCAGAGATAGATAGGTATAAAGTTTATGTTAGGCGATGCAAATATGGTCAGACACACGGTGGTAGCAGCAAGAATGGTCCAACAAACGACACACAAATTTATAAAACTTTGGTTTCTTATTTCAGGTGATTTGAATGAAAGAAAAGCAATCTTCAAATATTGCCTCATCGATAAAAATAACATTGAAAGTAAACACAAGCATTGTGTACTGTGACCACGCACGGGTTACACAAGATTTCACCTTTCATGAAGCTAAATAAAGAATGTGTAGAAAATCACTTGTAGGAGCATTCAATGTAGAGAGGCTAGTTTAGAGAAGTTAATGAACGTAAAAGTCAAATGCCTTTTCCCCAGTAAATACCATGCAAAGCTAAGATACAACCATTTGACACAGGACAAGTTAAAAACGACAAAACCACGGAAAAAAAGTGTTTCGTTTCTCTTTTCTTTACTTATTTTCTTCGTTTTCCGTGCAGTTTCCCATTTCTTTGTGTACTCAAGACTTATGAAAGTTAATGATTTAAACAAATTTACTCAAAATATCAAAGAGACTTTTTTTGTCTTTTTGTTAGGCCTGTGCACACCACATTTTATCAAGTACAAGGTACAATAATGCTAAAGTTTTCCTGGAAAACAGTTCCTAGAATGCATATAGCACACACACGTAGACACAAGACCAAATAAATAAACAAAACAAGGGCATAACGTCCTGTGTAATCTTTTCCCCGAGTTGTCTCTGTGTGTTTTCCTACTTTTTGCTACTTAAATCCAGCTGAAATGAAAGTTCTATTTTCAAACAGTTCAAAAAAGTGATTGTAAAGGAGCGTGTGTATTTTCCTTTACTGCTTTTACTTGGCATAATAGTGTTTCATTTTCTGTGTCTCTGCCTTCTTGTTTCTCCAATTTTCTCTGCTCCATTTTATCCACTGACTAACTAACTAACAAATACATAGAATGTAATGCGCTCTTGTAAATACTGTGAAGAGGGGACACAGAGGGTGGAAAATGTTTACACAACTTGATGAGATAAAATCTTAATGTATAAATAAAGGCTCTTCGTTTTAAGAGAAAAGAGGTTTTTAATCAACATTCTAAACAGTATAAAATGAATCATCATTTCAGCATCAACATCATTACTACTTTAACGATATCATTTATTTGTTGACAAGTCATAAAAGCTCACTGATGATAAGTAAATGCATTACAGAATGCAAGTTAAAACTTTATAAGCATTAGACAAGGCAAAATAATAATGTAATTACGTTAAGGTCACTAGTTCCTTTCAACCCTTAATCTTTGTTGAATCATTTTACTGGTTTCATGTCAGAAAAATCAGATTAAAGTAACTAGATGCTATATAGATAGTTTTGCATCGATAAAAGTTACTATTTGAATGAAAGTTTTTTCACAAACCTGAGCTTGTGTAAATAGGACCCGTCGTTTCCGCCTTTGAGCGAGTGGGAACTGCATCGGTTTTGTGTCCCCACCAACACTACATGCACTCAATCCCGACATATTTGACACGTTCATATTCATCCCAGCACCCGAAGATCCCATCAGTCGAGTAACTGAAATAAATGCACAAAAAAGTACACGTTAAACTAAGGAAAATGTGGTGCTTTGAGAAATGCATAGAGAAAGACAAACTATAAAAATGTATTTTTGATCTATTGATTCATCTCACGCGTAAATTTCAATTCAACCTGACACATTTTTATATTCATCTTTTTAAAAGATTTAGTGCAAGTTACAGTGCATTAATCCTTCAATCCTTTAGCTCATACAAATTTGGTGCACCTACGTAAAGTATACACTACATGTGAACATCATAATCTCCTTCCTACCTACTCAAGTGAGTAAATTGATAAAAAAGCGTTTTCTTCTAAGGAAGATCCTCTGATCTTTATATAGCGTATCTATCTATATATTACTAGTTGCGTACAAAGTAAATGTAACAATATGTACATTACTATTCACATTTTTTACTTAAATCATCACTTTTACACTAACATCATCATTTTTACTTCATTTTCTTTTAAAAAAATGTGCATGAGGAAGCTTTATTCTCAAAAAAGCCTTGTCTACTTTTTTGTATTTTTATACTTAAATGTATGTGCATGATTTTCCACCATTGTTTGCATTAGATATTGCATGAAACATCAAGTGAGTTGAATAAAAAGTGTGTGATGAGGAGAGTGAAGAAAAAGAGAAAGAATGGTGAATTCAACTTGTACTGACTGCCTTTCTGTCTCTATGCATTATGTTTTGACTATGCACACACAATTCAATTCACTCGTTGCGTTGCTCTCTCTCTCTCTCCCTCTCTCTTTTTTTGAAAAGGTAAAAAAGAAAAAAGATTTTTGAGACAGGTCACGTACCCGTTCATGAATGGAAATCTTTTCCGCTTGTTTTACTTCCTATGCGTGCACCACGATTTTAAAACCAAGAAAGAAAAACTTACGTAAAAATGAATGGAAAAAGAATGAAGGGTATGAATAAAAAAAGTGAATGGGTGCATAACGTCATGTTTAGTTAGTTGATTGAGTCACACGATTAGAAATTTGTTCTGATGAAAAATCTAACTCATTGCTTTTGTACGTATATAGTTGGACGTTTATCAACATGTACATTCATCAAAAAATAATATTCATACATTGCATTATTCTAACTCTCCCTCTGCCCATTTAACTGTTTTTCTTGATTCTCAAGATAAGACATGATCTGCTGTGTACTGCACTTTTTGTACTCGTTTTTATTGTAAAGGAAAAAGATGTGAACATGTCATTATGTTCCCAAGTAAAAAAAACTTGGGAAGATAAAAATAATTCAAAAAAATACATACATGCATATTTGTACTCACTTGCGAATCTCGGATCTGTAGCGGATGCTCCGTACCATCCTGCTGCAGTAGCGGAACTCCTAACATCTCCATAATGACCGGTCATCCCGTGAAGATCCGCTCCGTTGCAGTACTGCGATGCAGAAAAGGCTGCCGCAGCAGCGCTTGGATGAGATAATTGTGGGACGTGCATGTGTGTATATGGCGAGCTAACTGGAACATTCATTGCTGCAGCGGCGGCAGCTGCTACGGCTGAAAGAGAGGATGACGTGGAGGAGACGGGGGATTGATTGCCTCCAATCGTCGTGCTGTTACTATTCGCACTGGCCACACTGCTTGTATTAATGTTACCACTACTCCCTATTGTCTGTAAACTAATTAAATTATTTGCGGTAGAGATGCCTCCACTTCCTGTTCCACCAGAGGATATGCTGTTGTTGTTATTATTTGTAATGTTTGCTGCCGTAGACACTCCTCCGGAGGAACCTGAGACTCTGTACGGGGATGGGGGAGTTCCTGAGTCGGTATTGCTTGCTATACTGCTACCACCTGAGGTAATGTGAGACAACACACTATTGCTACCAGCACCGTCTAATGAGTTGCCTACAGTAAGACCCTTAAGTCGATATGACTCTTCCAATGGGCTTAAAATGTCTGTCACTGAAAAGGGAGTGGTGTGAGGTCCAGTAATGCCGGATAGGGAACTGTGGTGATGCTGAAGATGATTATTTAGGCTGAGTAGATTTGCTGTGTGTTTGGGGCTTAACGACATGGCAAGCTCGCCTGATAAATCGGCGAGCGTTGCAAGTTCAAGAGCTCCAGTGCGAAAGGATTGAAGTTGCTGATGGAAATTGTGCTGGAGTTGTTGTGAAAGGTGGGAATGGAGGTGATGATTGGTATGAAGATGGCTACCGTTTCCAGTAGAAAACCCGCTACTACTACTATTATTATGATTTTCTAGTTCGGTGAGTTGATGAGCTTCAAATTCTTCGTCGTCTTCGGTGCCACCACAGTCCTCGTCCTCTTTGATGTCACTGTTTACCGCTGAAATTTCTCTGTCCGGTAAAATTGCTAATGAGGACGGGTTCGTTGCGCTATTGCTGGTCAATAATAAATTATCTGAGGAACTTTGATGATGTGCAGCTACATCTACCGATGATGATAAGTCAGCGTCAATTTCATGTTTTACATTAGTAATGTAGCCGGAAGAAGTTGATACAACGGATGCCCCCACCACCGCCGTCGTAGATGATGATGGTTGGGTCACTACAGTATTACAACTTTCACTGTCCTTTATCGATGAGATTTTACTGCTACTATCGCTCGGTTTTGCATTACCAACACTCAACGAGCCGGTTGTATCAGTTGGCGCATTTGCTATTTTAGTTGAATTTTGCTGTTGAAGTTGATGATCAATAAAAGAGCCTTTTGAATTCCCAGGGGACGACGGTGGTGATGGCTCTTCCTTGCAATACTGTGTTGGATCAACTTGTGCTCTTCTCTCTATGAATGACGATGACTGCGTTGTTACCACTACTGGTACAGATGCAACTTCTTCAGACGATGAACCCACCACTGACGGTTGCTGCTGCTGCCAGTACCAAAAGGATGAAGAGTCGCCCGTGTTACTACTCGTAGTGTCCACCTTGAATGATTTGTATGAACCGGCACCAGCTTGAAATTAATGTTTTACCTATTTTTTTCAAAATAAAGTTTAAAAATACACTTATTTTTATTGATGAAAACTGAAGTATGCAAACGCAAAAATAGCAACATAAAAATCATTCTAAAGAATGCGTGCACAATTATTCCTAAAAGAGGAAAGTTTACTAGAGCAAGTGTGCCTATTATGAATGAATTTGTGATTCTTATCGGCAAAAGTGCTTCCGTTCAAACAAATCACTTTTCTGTGAGAACCACTACAACAAATAAAAAAATGCTTTCTCTTTGATATAGATTTCTTATAGTCAAGTAGTTTGAATAGTAGTGGAGCAATTGGAAACACAAAGCAAATGATGCTGCTGTTTGCTAGACTACGTACATACAAGCGAGGCTTCGCCTCTACTTTTCTACACTGCTATATTATTATTATTATTATTATGGTGTTGCACACACAACACAAACAAACTGATGAAAGGATTTTAAGAGTCCTTGTGACTTTAGATGGTTCCACTTCATGCCATATACATAAAACACCCACCCACCACAAATGATACTGTGGGGCACATGCTTTACAGATATAATTTTTTAGAGCAGGTCACGGTAAATCTACGTCAATATGTTGTTTGATACATACTTTAATGCAAATTATTTGCAAAAGCAATTTAATTTAATGTTAAATACTTGATAAATGTACATATGCATAATATTTTACTAATTACTCGTGTAAAAAAATAAATATTTACCTGATATTATGTTTTTGTATGGATTTATTGTTTCTTTTATTTTCTCTTCTTTTTTTGCTGATGACCTCCAGAGACCAAAATATTACACACTTTAACACCCGGCTCTGTCCTTTTTCTGTGAAAGTTTATTTGACTTGCTCATTAACAGTAAAGTGCACTCACTTATTTACCATTGTTTCAAACACTCCACTTTTCAATAAGCTTCTGTGCAGTTTTTTATGTCCAGAGAATATTAATTATAATATACTCTTCAATTACCAAATACAGACCGATGCAATGTTGTAATGTTGTTTCTTTATTTAATTTATTTAAAATTTATAATGATGATTTAAAATATGCATCATGGTCTCTCTGTAGGTGTGATTTGTATCTATTGTTAAAGCCATTGAAATTGATCACAAGAAATGTGCTTCACCGACATAATGACATTGAGTCTATCTATAGTATCACTCCAGAACTTGTTGTTATTATCATCATGGTTCAAAGTAAAGTGCAATAAAGCAAAGCTGGCAGAGAGTACACGAAGGTTGTTGATGTTGACGAGGAGGAGAGGTCAAAAGAGCACTACTGAAGCTACTTGCAAGTCCTCTGCTTTGTTTCAAGAAGTGGTGGTGATGATGGAAGCAGTGGCAGTAGTAGTAGTAGTAATCGTCTAATGTGCGGACCACTTGTGATTAGTATAATAGAAGTAATGATAATATATATAATAATAATTTTGTATAGATATTTTATATGGACTGGGGCAATTCACTATTATTATTACGATTGATGTGGTGTTGGTGCTGTATGGGAATGTACTTTGGTGGCACTCTTCTCTCCTATATAGCATGTACCTACTTGTAAACGTTTTTTTACCCCTTTACAATTCTAAAATATTAGATCAAGTCTTCCAACTGTTTTTCTGAGAGTGAGTGAGTGAATGAGTCTGTTGAGCTGATTATTATTATTATTAGTGGTGATGATGTTGGTGGTAGAGGTAGTACAGCATACAACTCCTTGTTGTTCGTACTCTTTCTTCGTATTATTATTATTATTACTATTCAGACTAAAAAGTCCTTTTCTCTTCCATCATCATCCACTAGTAGCTGCATACTCGTGTAAGTGAGTACACTATTTTAGTGTTTTTCAAGATGGTTTGGTTTAACAGAGAGCAACTTGAGGAATGAAGGAGCAGTTGTTGATGTTGTTGATGATGATGAGGAGAAAGAGCGAAAGAGAGAGAGAGAGAGAGAGAGCTTGATGATGTTGATGATGTTTTCAATAATATTCTATTCAATTGGATTGAATTGAATGAGCTCAAGATATTTTCAGAAGAGCAAGTGAGTGAGGAATGAGAGGAGACTCAAAGCTCAAGAGCTCATCGCTGTTCCTCTGCTTATTCTGCTGCGGCTGCTGCTGAAATGCAATGATGATGACTACTACTACTGCTCTACTACAACAACAGCTATACTTGTGTTCTACTACTACTAAACGCAGAGAGCCAAAAATGAGCCTTTTTCTGATACTATGTACTTTTGCTTGTCTCTTCTTCTAGCTACAACAACAACGACGACGACCACTCTTCACTACTTCTTCTGATGCTTGCTGCTCCTATCGTTTCTGATGTAATAATGAGTACTCCTTATGTCCGTGTAGTGTATTATAATAGGGACGAGAATGCGATGATGATGACTTGTATGGGGGAATCAGAAAGATGATGATGAGGCTACACACAAGAGTAAAGCATATAAACGATATATCATATTATACAATGTGCCATGTTGGTGGTGGTGGTGGCAATGGCAATCGCAAGCAAGCAATTTTTTGCTTTACTGGGAAAGAAAACGAAAAAGAGAATCCCAACTCCACATTGAAAAACGCACAGACAGAGTAGCTTGGTTTGCTTGTTTGCTACCAATAATACCAGGAGGGTTCTCCTTTCATGTAGGAAGACCACTTACTTTCCTTCTGATACAAAACGATATTCTATATAATATTGTGCTTCACCACACCAACATCATCATCAACGTCAAATATGTTTGGAGTTGCGAAGCAGAAAAAAGGTAAGGCACTCAGAAGCACTGGCAGTATTAAAGGGGATGGATGCTTCTTGCCTTGCTTGCCTTTCTGCCACTGTTCTTTATCTACATGTAAGCACGGCTCTCTGTTCTGCGCTCTCAGCATTTTATGTGCTCTATCGCATTTTCAGCGAGAAAAGAAGCTAAGCAATTTGCTCGGTTCGATGTAAGCGTAACCGAAACATTCTATGCACGTCGTAGTGTAAAAATGTAAGCATGTAGTCACTTGGAAAAGGCTGGTTTTCTGGTTTATTAGAAGGACGGAAGGAAGGAAAAGGGATGTCTGTGATGCCATTGAAACATGCCTACTTGCCTTTTTAGTACATTGGCGCTTCAGACAGAGATAGAGATATGATATTGGCTTCGTCCTCGTCTTTTCGTTTTCACATACGCGATTGGAGAATGCTAGTTACTTGCTTTTACTTGTTATCGAAAATTTTGAAGAAATTGAAAAAAAATAATTTTGAATTCAATCAAATTTTTCGATAAAGTGGCTAATTAATGTAAAAAATGTCGGTTACAAAGAAAGCGCTTTTACATAATTGATGAAAAGGTGAACAAACTTGCTTTCGCGTCTCATCAGTACTATTTGTAGCTGTATACAAATGTAAAACAAAGATAGTAACCCTATCTTAATGATAAGAGAGGTTTTTGTTCCTTTCCAAGTGAAGAAGTTTTAGGATTATGTGCTTATTTTGGCATTTTCTTTTATTACATTGTATTTAATAATATAAAATGAACTTTTAGCTGCACTTGTGCTAACTCAAGTATGTTTCCCTCTTTTTCATCTTAAATACGTTTTTTTACTTTAGCCTCACAATTCTATCCAGAATAGCTCTTTTAATGTAAATAGACATAAATATACATATAAAAGTTATATACTTTTTGCAATGCATTCCACTATGCCATTCCCGGTCTCTCAACAGCTCACTTGATTTGGTCCTTCAAATAATCCACTCATCGTCATCATCAACACCATTAACCAGAAGCAGAGCGGCAGCGGTTGTAATAATATCAGAGTGAAAAGTTTGTGTGTGGTCTGGCATCATCCACGTCTTTATTGAAATGTCCAGTACACCCAGCGAGTACGAAGCAAATCTGCAGTCCAGTTTAGATTGTAACTTTCTTTCGCTTTTTCACACTTTAACACGTTTGTCCATAGTCCATTCTGTAATACTCTAACTTTTTAATTAATAAACTTTTTTCGACAATTTGCAAATTCAATAATATAGCAATTTGATATGTAAATTGACACATTTATAAAAATATATTTTAACTTTTTTTGAGAGTAATTCAAAACGACAAGTATTTTTGATAACTGACTAACTACATAAATTAGAATTTAGTACTGACCGACTATTTTTAATTGGTTTTTGATTTTAAATCGCCCTATTCCTTCCTAACCATTCTTTCATTTTGACGGTTCAAAAAATAAATAAAAATAAAAATAACAACAATAATGCCAACAAGCTGGCACGCAATCAAATTGCAGTAGAGAGTTTTTTTTTTGCAAAAAACGAAACAATGCACAAATGAGATAATGAAAAGGAGGAAGTAAATATTTTGCACTTAATGCTACTCGTCTCTAGTTTGCTAGATACTTAT
>JAHZMZ010005158.1:0-24990 GCA_027743805.1 Lepidocyrtoides sp. E14
CATGTAAAATGTATATTTTAGCATTTAATAAGATACCATCACAATCCTTGGCAAAATGTAGAGCCAATATAAACATTGAACTGAATCATTGCAAAATGTTGAAAATGAAGATTTTAAGATCAGTAACGCAACGACGAAACTGTCTATAACCTGACAAGAGACGTAGTGTACCATTAAACCGCACCTGCTAGTATTTTAGGTCTCCCAACCTCCCTATATTACTGCATAGCTGGCAACTCATTTTACTCTTCAAATTCAGTAATTGTACCAAACTTCTCCTCCTGACATTGAGGTAATTTACAGTTTCATGGGGTTATTATTATAAGGGAAGAGCCAAACAAAGTTATTTCTATTTCCATTGTCAGAGCATTTGATTGTCTGTTGATACGTGCAAGTCTCGGAGTTTGTAGATAACATGAACAAAAATTCCGAATGTGCTTATTTGAAAACCATGTCGGTTATGTACGTAACGACCATTTCTCCATACCTGTGTAGCTTCAAATCAATTTAGCTGAAACAATAAAATTGATTATGAATGTTATCATGAAGTTTCTCATGTTCGTAGCAATTTTTATTTAATAAGTTTGAATAATGAATCCAAAACCAGAGTGACATGACATTTTTTGTCTACTTTACCCAAATGTTAGTTAATGTCAAATAATCAATCAATCTTCAACGATTACATTCATTCCTTACGAACGGGTCAACTGAATAATAGTAGGTATAACAATTTTAAGAAATAGGAATGTGATATAATGTATGTATGTTTACATTACTTGTATGTTCTCATACTAATCAAGCAACCCAATTTCAAAACTACATAGGTAGCTGGGCGTCACTTCTTCATACATACTACTAAGTAACTACAGTTTTTAATCAAGTGTAGGTGGTTTTGGCAAGCGAAAGAAAAGGGTTGATTTTTGTGGCAAGCCAATGAACTACACGCGACCAAACCAACTAGAATTGTTCATGTATGGATCGGAACGGAACACTTATAATTAACTAGACAGTCACCTATTTCTACAATTTTCTGCGTGTTCGGCTATCCGCTATCGAAATTTATGCAAGCATATGTGTTTGAAACATGAATATTTTTCTTCAGCAACAACATCCCAGTTCCAACTCAAGTCCTCTTTTGAGAGAGGAACACAGTTTATGTTATCGAAAAGTTACAAGGAGATGAGTATTTTGCAACTTTGAAAAGATTCCTCCAAGTGTCGCTAGCGTTTCTGAAGATATAACCAGTTTAGAGTAAGCAAGCACAGTTGAATGCAATTTACCCCAGAAGTGTCTTGGTTCTCTGTCCGTTCTTTTTTCCAACACTTCGTGATACGAGGTTTCATCGTTACACCATTTTTTATTTTCCAACTGTAGTAGTAAATACCCCGATCAACCAGGACAATACAATCCATCTTTTTTTTGTTTTACTATTACTTCATCAAATTTCCTTTGTCCCGGTATTGTCTTCATCGATGCTAGCGTCGAGCGACTGAATTTTCAAAAGGCATGCACTATACCTACTATTGGAAGGCAATAATGAAACTTGACCAGAACACGGGGCAAATAGTAACTTTTATTTTGTTATCTACAACTACTAGAATAACGTTTACATAGTAGTCGAACAAGTTTATTTTTCTGAAGTGTTCAATGGGAACCAGCAGTTCTTTGATAACCTCTTTTATTATTACCGACCAACCACCCAGTAAGCATAAAAAACATTTAGAGTATTTACAAATGAAGAAAGTTGAGTTGTAATAGACTAGCAGATGGCATTGAGTGAGTAACTATCAATTTTCCCCGTCAAATAATAATGAAAAACAAAAAATGCATGAGTCCAGTGTACAGCTTTCACTCAACCCAAACAATGCATTTAACGACTGCACACGACTTTTAATGATTTTACCTTCTGTTCTTTGGCATTGGCATTTTAATAGAAATATTGATTGATATATGTGGCCTGCCAAACAAAAAACCCGTTCTAATCCAATATTCAATATTCCGGCAAATTTTCTGCAGAAACACATAAAAATGATTAATACAACATGGGCATAAGCTCATTTTGGTTCCAGCAATGAACAAAGCAAGTCAAAATGCAGTAACAACCAGTGTATCCAAAAAATTTATACTACTTTTATATTGTTACTTTACCACTACAGTCAATTGCTGCAAAAATATTCAAAGCAGCTTTCTTCCCAATCATCTATAAACGTTGTTAGCATTGTTTACCGAAACACTGACAATGAGTTGACTACATAAAATGCATACTTAATTACAGCTAGTGTTGTCGCTAACTTATCTCCAGTGAAAAATGCCAAGTAATAAAATAAGTTTTTATGGCGCAAACTGAACAGAACAGAAGACGACGATTGTTGCATTAGTGTGTGGACACATATCACCACCACCACCACCACGTTGTGCTGCTGTAATAATGTACTGCTACACAATCCAAACTATACACTACAATTACCACGCAGCTTGTAATTTCATGAACAGCCTACAAAGAAGAAAAAAGTTAAAATACGCAAAAAAAGGGTAAGGACATAAAACATGAAGAAAGGAATACTGGATGTAGTAAGCCTTCCAGACAAGACAAGAAATGCCGCACCATTCTGCACTGTCTGCAATACCACTAACACCATCACACTCTCAGCAGGAATCTCCTCTCTTGTCCATTCCCAGTCCTCCCGTGCTTATCTAGCTTTCTCTGAATATTATTATTATGCATGTACCTACTACCGAGATATGTATTGCAAATTGTAAGTTACACCATAGCCAGTTTTCTTCTAGAAGAAAGTTGCACACACGTAACGTATACACGCAGTGGCGGTAGTTTAGCAAGTAGCATATGTACATCATTTTGCCAAAAGGGGAAATGGAAATGAGAAAGGAGGCAAGATAGTTGGAAAGGAACCACATCTCCTTTTATAGTTATGCATGTGAGTGTAAGCACACGACATATCAAACTGCATTGCCCTGGACGTTCATAGGAAGAAAGCAAGCAGTAGTATAGTATGGTAGACCATTTCTATAATCTTGCGAAGTTGGGATACGGGGAAAGCCATAAAAAATTTTGAGACTATGGCACGGCATGCGCCCTTCCTCTTTTCCCTACTTTTTACTTTGGTAGAATATAAGTATTTTAGGGTTTACATCAACAGCAGCATCAGACCAAGCCAGAACAGAGCAGAGAATTATACGGAAAATGTTCCAATGCCAGCACAAGTAGCACACAACAACGCCATTCACAACGTGAGAGAAAAGAGAAAACAGCACAACGGAACACTAGTAGTACCAACAGCACCGCTCTTTTTGCAGACTTTCTTCCCTTGAAACTGTAGCAGTCCGAATTTGTTGAAGAAGGAGCAAACATCGTTTGTTTTGGATGGAGCAAGGACTTATCTCCCTTGGAACAAGGTTAAATTCTCCCATTCATTTTTAAGTGTGTGGAAAGAACCAAGGGAAAAGTGTATATAAAAGGGATACACAAAACAACTTTCACAGAGACAAGCAGTAGTGCTACGGTAAAGCGGACATGCATAATATAAAAAATAAGTGTGTAAGTTATGTTAAGTTAAAAGAAAGTTAAATAAAAATTATTCTAAACCGATTCTTATTTCTCGTGAAAACATACTTGAATAGAGTCCAAAGCGGAAAAAAAATCTAGTTTGTTTGAGTCAAAAAAAAGTCAAATGAGAAGGATATAAAGGTATAAAAAAAGTTCTTAACATCAAAAGTTTTGTCACAACACAATTTTTTGGCTGTTTCACTTTTTTGCAATAATTCACCAATCCTTTTCTCAGCTTTTCTCACTAAAAATATGTAAATGTACTATATGAATACCTATTTTAATAAATGTACCGAATGTTCGTACGTACCATGCACAATTTCGTAACGAACCTATTTTTTTCTTACTGCAATGCACTGCACTCACCTAAAAACCCGTTCTACAGCAAAATAACACGCCTGCAGCATTGTTTTTGTTCTTTCTCCTTTTCAGCAGTATTAAAGCAATATTAAGCTTACCGTTTCTGCACGGAACTGTCCCAAAAAAATGCTAGCCTATTGCTGTCATTCACTCGCTTCTCTTCCACACAAAGACACACGAAAGAAAGCAAAAAAAACTTTGTTCTCCATGCTCATGCAAAATTGCACAACTCGCTGTCATCATCTCCATCATGAAATTGTGATGAATCTTCCATTTCCATCAACATTTGTCACAACATAAGACTTCACATAAAACTGTCGTCTGTAGTAAATAATGAATTATGTAGTGTACCAACCGTGTAATGGTTTCATATTATCGATTCCGTCATCATGCCGCGTCCAAAGACACCCATTTTTTTGTGTAGCAGTGCTATTTTTCATAGTTTAGCATGAAAACTAAAAAAAAACTAGTTTTATTCCAAACTGTTAACTTACACCGGCCAAGTAAAATAGTAGCAACTAACTTTGTAGTTTTCTCTTGTGTAATTTTTGAATAATCTCTTTCAGAGGCTTTTCTTCTTCATAACATCCTAGTCCTGATGCTCACTTCCTCATGTAACCCTTTCTGCACTGAATTCTGCCTATTGTGTATGCATTCTATTTTCCAATCTATATGTATACGCCTGCTTGTGCCTCACAATTATTATTATCGCTATTGTAGGTAGGTAGCTGCCTGTTGTTTCCAATGTTAACGATTGAAGATGACGTAATGGTACTCGGTACTGGCCCACTACTAAATGTATAATATTATACACATCTCTTCATGCAGCAATCATTTTATAGCCACTTTTACATGCAACTTTATGAACACTTTTTCTCCTTGCAAACTTCAATTTGTCTTTGTCGATTCCAACCCATTCCCATCATCCAAATCCCTAACCAAAACCAGCAGTAAGATAATATGCCAACATTGCACTTGGCAAGTGTGTTTTTAGGGTCGTCTCTTCTTTATGTTCATTCACACAACGCATCAAATTGTGTTTAATGAAAACCAACATGTTGTAGCATAAATTCTAGGTATAATATTGTTGTTTCTTATATTATGTTTCTCTTGATCTACTCAATTGGGCAACAAAACATAAAATGACAGTCCTTTACCAGTAAGTTTCGGAGCTAAAAATCTATGTATGATGAATAACATGACACACGGTAGGTAGCATTTTTATAGAGTTAGCAGCCAAGTCAATAGTCAATAGAGAATTAGCTAGCAGTGAGAAAGAAATCAGATTCAGCAATTATTATAGCACCTATGTACATTCACATAGCATTCTCTTTTTTTCTCTCATCGATGGATTGTGTGTGTGAGCCAGCTCATTTTCAAGACTGTATTTCATTAGTAAGTTAGTTAGTATGGCAAGTTTGGTTGGGCTAAGCTACTCTGAAGTGTAAGTTGTTTTGTGTGGTTGGCTGGTTTTTTGGCATGCCTAAATGTTCAAAGACATGTCAAGACAAGAACAAGTCAGAAAATTTCAGGCACTGCATTAATTACCGGAAGCCAAGAGAAGAAAAGGAAAAGAAAGGGAAAGGCTGATCGAAGCAATAATATAAAAGTTCTAGGCTACTACTATACTACAATACTTACATAATATAATGGTATGTATTGAACATTGGCTTGCTTTAGTGGGTTGGACGAAATGAAACTGCAAAATTGTGTTTTTTCTTGTGTTGTGTCTCTTTTTTTGTAAAATAAAAACACGTCGACAAACGAACGATGCCTTTATTCTTTATGCAAAAGAATATCGTTTTCTTGCCATTAAAGAATAATAGGATTGCGGTGTGGTATTTCTATCTACCTACGTATTTGATATTGCAGTAGCCAGCTAAATTGTAATTTTAAATTTAGTTTTTGCTTTAGTAAGCGTAATATATGCGCGATGCCTTTTTATCATTGGGAACAAGCTGGTTGCAAAATCCATGCCAAATCGACTGTACTGTCGCAGTGTTAGCTGGTTAGATATGTAAAATGCTTTGCAAAATTTCTACGATTACAATAATTACAACGCTCTTTATTATCCCACTGTGTTCCAATTCCTCCTATTAATGTAAAAAATTACACGCTATGTATATAATTACAGTGTTACATAGTGCTTAAACAATGTGTAGAAATTCGAATCTATTATAGATTCTAGAATGTAGCAGGTTTTTTTTTGCAAAGTTGAGAAAATCCTATGCCTTACTTCTCATTTCTCTCTCTCTCTCTCTCTGTCCCTCCCCTGCTGCAGCTGTAGGTGCAGTTTCTACTCTCTCATCAGGAAATGGACGACGACTATGTATAATCGTTGTCGATCCAAAGGTCCAGTGTTTATTTTATTGATTAGATTTCTTCTTTGCATATTAATTTTAAAATGTATTTCTAAAAACCACCTATCAATCTAGTTAGAATGGAACATTAACATTTTTTTCTCGTTTTCAGAATGCTTGCAAGCTGCAAAACGGAATTATTGCTTGAAGCTTGCATGCAATGAAAACAAGGCCATATAGGCTCTACCCTCGTCATTCAATTAATTTTAATGCGGATAAAATGTTTTGAAAAGTATGCATTGAAGTACATGCATACAAATATTTTAAAACCTTAAAAAACAAAGACTACATGTTTTTTTCACCACCGCCACCACGAACTAAACTACTCGACATGCAGCTTTTGAACGAAAGACATGATGTCAAGATTGTCAAACAGGAATTTAGGAATGCGTATCATGTTTCGACACCAAGACCTCTCAAAATAGTCTGGAAACGGTAGGTCAGATTGGGGTGCGACTTTATGTATTTCTATTATTATTATTTTTGTCATTGCAATAAACGCTACTGTAATTTCTATACCTGAACTGCATTATCACCACCACCATCAACATGAACCACCACAAGCCACACGCTATGCAAAATTACTTGTGTAAGGTAGATTGCAGAGCAGATAATATGTACGGCGGCTCATAAAAAGTTTAGCTTTCACCTTGTGTTGCCAGAAATCTGTTCACTTTAGTTTTCCTAGTAATAATAATAATGTTATTGCTATGATATTGGTTCAGGTTGGCAGAACATTATTGGCTTACTTACACCAAATTGTGAGTTGACTTGTTTTAAACAGAAAATAAAGGTGTGCTCTGACAGTGTTTCATGCAGAGTTACTAGTAATGGAGTTGTTATGAGCTGAATAGAAATTGAGCTCACAATACATTTTGTACACAATAGAAAGCTAAACAATTTCTCGTTTTTCATTCCGATTACAATGATCGCAAACTTTATATCACAGTCAGGGTTATTATTATTATGATATAATCAACGTAGATAAATTTATAGTGACGATTAGAACTTTTCTCGTAGTTTAAGAGAGTGTATAAAAAGTTTTTTTCTTCTTTTTATACTAGTTACAAAAATGTGGTTTAGAATTGTACGCTGTAAATTATATACCTATATGCATGTAGGTATGTGTATATAGGTTACTTTAGCTATTTTACTAAATGGTATTTGAAATGGTAATCATTTAGTAATAAAAGTGGAACATGATTATCAATTCCTGTTGACGTAAATTGGTACTATTATTAATGTATATTATGTAGATGGAGACAGTCAAACTTTGTTTCAAGTCCAACAAGTCATCTAGAAAAATTCTAGTTCAGGTTCTAATTTTAATTGAGTAACATTTCATGATTAATTTGACATATCAAGAAGATTTTTTTTTGCTGTGTAGGATTCCGATTCCTAGTTTACTACGCTAACGTATTTCAAAGTATACATTTATTATAAATTAGATCAATTTATTCGAAGCGATATTACATATAGTTAACGTATTTAATAATAGCGTTCTGAACTCAAACATTGAGAATAGATTTATTTAGATATGTGTAAAAAAAAGTTCGGCCTCATGCCATTTTTAACTCTACTAATCTGCTTTCGGTTTAGTTTCTGTCGGGCTGACTACTATTCTTTTCATTTCTATTTTCCCTGGTCTTGGTGTACTAGAAATCGTGCCTGACCGACGAAGTGTTTACAAACTGGTTTTTTCTCGGGTCTTCTTTTTCCTGGCTTCCGAATTGGTAAATTTACGCCTCTGTTTTTTCGTCCCTGTATTTCGGGAGGATAAACATGCGAGGTAAAAAAAGAGATATAGAATATGATAATAGGATTGTCATCTTTTTATAGCATGCAATATTTACAGCCACCCACCAAATTTTGTGTGCGAATTTTGCTGCTTCATTCACGTTATGGATTATTTAGTTTACATGGGGTTCACATATGTTGATATGCCCTACTATTTATTTTTTCAGTATGTTCTCAATGCAAGTGTAGAGCAAGAAATAATTAATTACCGTGCGGCCTAAATCTAAACACAATTTCATTTTCTTGATTGCTACTATTTTTAGTTATATTTAGTTTGCTACTGCTCAAGTACCTCCTCATTGCGAATGTATGAGAAGGTTTTATTGTATCGATTTGCAATTACAAAGATAATAGATTGCAGCATAAAACCGTTTACTTTTACTTTGCTCTACTTTGGTGTTTGTACACAATGTACACAGCAAAACTGACTTGGCAAGCATAATTTCTTTTTAATTATTGCCTGAATTCAAATGAGTTTCGAAGCAAGTATTTTACGGTTATAGGAGTTGAAAGAAATATTTATGTAGATTTGATGATGATGCAGCATTTTAGCTGGTTAAAAAACTGTCGAATTCAAGATAGTACGCAAGTTACTACGACTTACATGGTACAGGATACCGGATACCTGCCCCGACTTAATGTGTGTAGTTGACAAGTACAACACTACTATTTTGCCTGAACAATTTAAATGGGTAAGTCATATCACTTTGAAACAAAAATACCATTTTTACCAATGTAAATAGTAAAGACTGGATCTTTAAGAAAAGATATGCCGAAATCGTTTCCATCCATCCCTTAAAATCAACATTAGGAAAACTGTACATATTTGAGTATTGCGGGTCTATTAAATTGACCGACTGCCTTACTATGTAGGTAGCGGTAAAAAATACCTTTATCATGACAGAGAATACGATTTCTCTACAAGCAGGAAAAGAACAATGATTCGCAACAACAAGCAGCAATATATTTTTGCAAACGAAGCAAAACGCATTTGAAGTCGAAGGCACTGCAAAATATTTTTTTCTCTCTTTTTGTGCCAATGTAATGTAAAAGAATGTTGCAGAATTCTGTAGTAGGAAAACAAATTCAAATAAGTGACAACCATATCGCATAATGTTATTATTATATTCTGCTGAACATGTCTATTACCTACATGCATGTACCTATATGTACGTATGTGTACATGAATACATAAATAACTTTTTTGTACAAAGGATCCAGGTTAGCTGAAACGCTGAAAGCTTTCCACACTTAATATTACATGGCACCGAGCTACATGACTCAATGCTCTATCAACAACAGCAAAAAAACGGAAATCTCATGAGTTCCTAGAGAGAATTAGAGTTTTTAGGTTAGCTACATGTATAATGCAATGAATTTCAGCTCGCTAGAAGCTTGTAAATAGTAGGCTCCAATGAGAGTATGCACAGACGAGAGGCAATGCAGAAGAGAGAAAAACACGATCATCCTTGTTAAATCCAACTTATTACGAGAAAGAAAGTGGAATGAACATGACACAACTGAAGCACTACATTCATTTCATTTCTTCTTATACACTACACTAGCCTGCCACCGAAATGCCGCTTTTTCAGTCTTATAATAGCATACCAAAACAGCAAGCACCGCAACGAAAAAGAAAACTTGGCTTTTATCATTTTGTGTATGTCGCATGGTGGATTCACAGTAATACTCTGACTTCTTTACTGGCAACGTTATATTGCATTGTACAAAAGCCACTCAACTAGTGAATTAAAATGACGATCAGGATTGTGTTTTAGTACAATGGAAAAAAAGAGAACACGTACATAAATTTCCTTACAAAAAAGAAGGAAGAAGTCAATCGTATTTCCTATTCTCATATATATGTATGTATGAAGTATTTTTTTTTGCAAAAAAAATATATTAAGAATATTTTGTATGTGTAAAAATGTACTACTACTACTACAGTATTTTTGGTGATGTAAAGTTCAGTCAAGGCTTTTACTTTGAAGCTTTTGCTGAAAAACGAACATTTAAATGCTTCTACGAGTTTTGCAGCTTTTCTCTTCCGTTGCTGATCCCATTGCCATCAGCTTGAGTGATTGTAGGAATCTTTGCAAAAGGCTTTGAAAAATATTTTTTGTTCTTTTTTGTAGCGTGTGGGAAAATAAATGGATGAAAATATAGCAACTGAATTTGTAAAGTAAGCTGAAAAAATAAGCAAGAGAAACCATTCACACAGTCTGGTGGGGTCGTTACAATGTGTAGACTGATATGTGACTCAACATCTCTATTAATGCTTGATTCTCATTTTTTTACATTTTTGCCAGTGAAAACTGCATTGCAGCCTGTGCAAGTACATTAGATATGTAACTGTAACGTTCACTTATTTTGTTGCATGATATTTTTTTTGCTAAAAGTTACACCATTTGAATTTTCGTCGCTATTATTGAGATGTAGAAAATGCTTGCGGGTTACCGAAATAATTCTTATAATAGCTTTATTTGCGCACTTTAAACCGATAAAGTTGTCGTGAAATTGTTTTGCTGAGTAAGCTTAAAATGGCTGTTTAGTGTATGTATTCCTCTCAAATTCTTATTCTTTTGTAAATTTTCGCTGTGTAACGAAGGCATACGTGTGTGTAAAGTTTGTAATAGTAGAAGTGACACTTTATTACAAACTTTTACATTTTCACATCAGAGCACATCATCATCATATATTTTATTTATATGTTTGTTGAAAGTAATGAAGGAGAAATCGATCAATTCTTCTGATCCGAAAATTAACTAACGTGCAAGAAATGGCAGTTAGTTTTCAAAGGCGCCACAAAGTTAGCCATTCATTTAAACATGAACTGACAAGACACTATTCTTGGCAAAACAGTAAAAGTCTTTGCAAATAGTACATATATGCAACCTTTATACTGTTATTCGCACTAACACCATTTCTCCACGGGAAAATTATCGTAGCGTAAGATACAGCCGGGGTGCTGAATTACTCAAGAATGAAATAGGAATAGACTTACAATCATATTTTGTAAAACAGACTTGAGAATTAAAGAGAACGAGCAAAAAAAATTGTAACATCCTTTATCTTGATATCGATTTACATATCCATTGTTAGTTTTTTGAGTGAAGCCCGAGTAAGTTAGTGCATATACATCGAGGGTATGTGCATTATTCACAAAGTGTTTTTTATGTTTTCATAGGTGAAATGATGGTTGTAGTAGCGTGAGGTAAGATGGTATATGGTTGAAGCGGAACCTTTACCTCTCTGGTGTCGTCGTCGGTGAGCTGGCAAAGAAAAAGCAACCAGGAGAGAGGAGCTTGAGTAAGTAAAGCATGCATAAGTAACAAGGTAAAAAGAGAGCTGTGTTTTGTACGTAGGTATGTATTTACAAGTAGTGCGGTAAAGGCAGCTTGTATGGTAGACAAAACAGTGAAAAAAATAGAATGGTTCAGTGGCAGACGGAATAAGAGAGTAAAATGTGCGCAGAAATAAGAAGTAATAGAAAGCAGAAAAAGAAGGTGCAGTGAGCCAAGTGAACTACATGTGTGAGAAGGCTATCGTAGTAGTAGCATTTTGTGTCGGAACGAGGAAAAGACATGTTATTTTGTGAAGTACGTGCAAAATATAAAACCCTGTGAATTGAGCAAACATAACATGTAATGAACAACACCAAAGCAGGTAAAAGTGCGTTTATTCTATTGCAAAGGAATAGGATGACAAATGAATACTAAATACCTACTTAGGCATAGTTAATCAGTATACATAGTACTAGTACAGTCACAGTCACTAGTTTCCTCCATTTATTTGAGTTTACTGACTGAGAACTCAACTGAACTGTAGAATTAGCTTATTTAAATTATGAATAGACACAAACAAAAGTCACGTTACTGAGTAAACATTGTAATGTACGTTCCTTTCCATTCACGTGTGAGCTCTGCGTAAACTAATTTCCTTTCATGCATCTTCCGTTTATAAAATAATATCAGAACAATTATAACAAAAATATTTTTTTGTGTACTGCTGGAGACAATTGCTCGAATAATAACTTGAGAGTTTTTTTATGTCTCTAAACTTTGAGTGAAAGTCCGCAACGAAAAAAAGTTGGATATTACAGAACAGAAAATGTTATAACTTTCAAGTTTATACGATGTGTGCAGCTTTGTCTTAGTATTTATTTAGCTTTAAAGAATAAACTATGAAAAACTGAGGGAACATGTTTCAGACCACGATACAGACGGAAGCTGAATGAGTTTATCATTAGGCCAGGATACAACAATGTATAAGCTGTTAATAAAGAAGGGCTAGTTAGATAAAATAACTTTTCTGTGCACTGTATGTAGTATGTCTATAATGCCCACTCACAGTCAATTCACTCAAGAGGACACATCATAGTTACAACATATTATATAGCCACCAATGCACTAGTAGAACATACAACTCTCAAACTCTCATCTCATGACATGACACAGATTCACATACACTGTTGTTAATACGTTCGAATAAATGACAAAAACAACTAGCACTGCTACAAGATATAGCAAAAAAAACCGAAAAAGTGCTAGAAAAACAATCATTCATTTTGCTGGTCTTGCGTCACTGCTTCGTTGCATTCTCTTTTATACAAACATGTACTTCAATAAGTTGTTTTCTTCTTTCAGCAACTTAACTTCATCATTCAAAATGCCATTGATATCTTTAGTAGACTATTAATACACAAACGCAGCGGCAAATACATACAGCACATTTAGACAAGATAGGGAAAAATAAGATTTTTTATTTGTTCATCCTATGTCCAATGCACGTACTACAACCAGTTCATATAGTAAGTAGACATTTTACTGTATTTAGTATACAGGAAAACCATTAGCAGATTTACGATTAGATACATAATCCTGTATTATTCTACCACCAGTCACTGCCACAACTACCACCATCATAGAGCACTACTATATTCTTATAGGTAAATGAGCAACCAAACTACTTAGAAGAAGGGCATGAGAAGTGCGAAAAAATTTCATACTACGTTATATTTGCAGATCCACAGAGGCTCAGACAGAAAATGAGAAGATCAGTTTGGAATGGTAAAAGCATGTTACACGAGAGCAGTATGTAGTAGCAAGAATACATGCTATGACTCTCGCTTCTACCTCGTGGAATAGACAACAGCCGAGGAAAAAAACAGTAGGATAAGACGGTTTTATTTCTTTTCCTCTTTCTCGGTTCAACACAATCTCTATTCTTCTTCAACGAGACCGAAACCGACGTTCCCTCAACATTTTTATCATAACTTTTAACTTACCATGAATGTGGAAAAAGAAGTCAGTTAGCCGTCAAAAACTCGAGTGAAAGTCCGAGAAAAAACTTTCTTTTTTTGTTGAAAATGTAGATAAACAGGCAGGCAGGGTACAGCATCATTGTCAGAAATTTCCTCTCATATCATCCTCATCATCATCATCATCACGTTGTTCTCATCATAACCATCAAGGAAAACAAAAAAAAAAAACATCAACAGTGGAAATCCATCCTCTCCCTTCAAGTTGTCTACTTTTCTCCCAACAATAATAACAACTGGCACCTTTCTGTAGGTTTATTTATCATCACACCGCCATTACCATATACGTACCACTATGGTTTTTATGGCTTTTCCTTTCACTCTAAATAATAATATTATTAAAAGCAATTGTCGTTGTACGTGACTGTGTTTACATATTGGTTTCATCTTTACCAGTTTCCACGAAACTTTGTCTATGAAATATTTTCCGTGTATGCCTGCAAGGGTTATGATTTTTTTTGTTTCATCCATAAGATACTAAACAGTGAAAAACACAAACAAGCAATAATGATATTACATTTGGTAGGTGTGTATACCTCACCAACGACGTACAAAAAGTGTTATTGCTAAAATTTAAGAGACTAAAAAATCACCTTGTGTCTCTCAGGATTATCCTCTACTTGTGACTTGACTGACACTCTAGCATCTCTCCGCAGCTGTACTGTTTATTGTTTTCCTCATACATAAACCATACTTAGTCAATATACGGATTGAAATATTGGTGATGTTGAAACCGTAAAAGAGAAAAGTAACCATTAAAAGTAACAACAGATGTAAAAAAAACATTTCTCCGCATTCTTGTATACTGCAGGTTTTCAATGTTTCATAAAAACAGTAAGAAGCTTTCAAGCATAATATATCGCCCTTTTCCACAAGTGAGAAAAACAAATTTTCTGGGATAGAGAATCAAATCAACGAAGCAATTTAGCAGACGTAACGACGTAGAAAAGGAAAAAAAGAAAGAAAAAAAACTTTGATATCCATTCTCCTATCCTCCACCAGTAATAATAATATTGTTTTCGTGTTGAGTTTGTGATACGATTAGCGTGAGGTACTTTTTCTCTCATCCTGTCTGAAACAATAACGAAACGAGTTTTTCTTTTTTGCTGTGGTGGTATCATTCCCCGTTTCTTCTCTGAGCTGCTAACCATCTCCATCATCAGCACCCAGCAGGAAAATTAAATGAATAGAAGCAAAGGAGAAAGTCCCAACAATACGAGAAAATTCTTCTAAAAGATACATTCAAAGAAGAGTGGTTGTGTTACATTTTCAAACCTATTTCTTCAAAGAAAAGATCGTCATGTAAAATGATGTGGTATATTCTCTTGTTGTCTTCAAATCTATCAAAATAAGAAGTGAGAAAGGAGGTTTATTTCGCAAGGTTCCTTCTATCTCAAGATAGAACTTCAACATACATCCCAACAAACTACTATTTGTACTTCTAGAAAGTCAACGAGTAGCAAAGGATTTCTCGGCAGTTTTCTGGAACTTCCGTAAAAGCTTACAGTGGTGAGTTGTGACTTTGTGTATGGGATTATATGAAACAACATAAATTGCTTGTAGAATTCTTCCCAAAGATTTTAAACCTTAAACTTTACCTATGATATAAAAATGTTTGTTGTAGTGTGGTTGATCTATTTTGTTCCATAATGAAAAGTACTTTTCGACAAAGAGCCAACATACATAAAAAGTAAACTTACATAAAGGCAAATATTACAGGGCCATTTTGTCACTGTCCTTTGTTTGTTATAATAATACAGCAAAAGGCTTTAAAAGACGTTACTTTAGCCGCTAATGATTAGCGAGAGTTGAGAGAGTTATTATGAATGTGTTTTAATCTTTCCTAGATAACGATAAAATATAATCGTAAAATCAGCTTACCTGTGTAACCAAAAGTAAAATGGTGGACCAGTATTAATACTACCAACTATACAGTGAGTGACGGTGTGCTGACTATTTTTTAATATAAACATTCAGTAATAAATCATCGTGATTGCTGATGGAAAAAGTGACTGAACGTAAATAAATGCCAGTATCCTATCTGGAGAAAATATTAATGGAAATCCAATGTTGATTTACTTGTGTAAACACCAAAGCAAACTCGAAGTGCATTCCCACTAGTACTTGTATTCCTTTGTGAAAGCTGATGTATAAAAAAGGTAAGCATTTTTTACTTTCTCTGTCTGTTTACCATTTCAATACACATCTTTTTCAGCTGCCTGATGGAGTTTTATCAAATTTATGGAGTCAATCAAACGTCGGTTCCTAACTAAAAATTTCTAAATAAATTTTACCATAATTTTATTCACACGACGAGTAAAACAGCAGACACAAAATTTATTTGACTTTATGATATTTACTTTACACTTATGCATGAGATATTGTTAGCTCGCTGTATGATCATTTCTTATGAAACAGCTAGTGCATAAAAATATATTATCCTGCCAGGTGTATGTTTTTCTGTGCAATGTTTCCTCCTATGAACCCCAAAGAGACTTATGAAACTTAATGGAGTTGAAAATCAATTGTCAGCAAAATGATTTTGGGGAAATCTTTTTTCTCTGGTTTCATAATTTATAGTTTTTCAGCAAATAATATAATGCTTGCTTAGAACTTCCATGAAATAATGAACAAACAAATCAGTCCAAGTAAAAGTAATGAATGAGTGACTACAGTGACTGTAGAACAGTCCTGATGACATTATGAAACTAGAATTTTCATTTAACTTTTATAAAGACTGCACGGTTTGCTAGCTTTCATTCTCCACCGTCTTAATGTCCCTTACATGCATATTCATGAAGGTAAAGAGGATGACACCAATTCTCTTGATTTTTGGCGTTAAGTAAGCTTGCATCAAGCCTCTTCTGATGAATATAAAGCATAAATGAAATGCATAGAGTACTGACTGAGCCACTTAACGGACTATGTAAATTTCACTTTCTAACAAAATTAATTTTCAAACTGTCTGTCTTGGAGAAGAAGATATTTTAATACTTTAGCTAACACATAGTATAGAAATTGGCCGTGTGTTTGGCATATCACGCATAATAATGTTCACTGATCCGTGTACCAAAAATACACACTAGTTAGTATGCATGTCTTTGTATTTTTTCAAGAGTGAAAGCATCAGAAAAACGTAAACCCAATCAGTGCAGTAATCATAAAGACGCTGGTTCGTTAACTCCAGATTATGTCTATACTCAATTTATTTTTAAAGCAAAGGCACACCACGCATGAGAAAACAGTCCAAGAAAGCATTTTTACGACTTCATCATTTTATTAACGGAGCGAGTCCAAAAGAAGAAGGAAATGAGATGTCAGAATAAATTGAGTGAGTCCTTGCGCACTAACGTGACAGTTTTGTAAGAAAAAAATGAAATAATAGTGTATTACTCTCATTTCATTGAGAGCATCTGCATATTTCTTTCCAAGCCTTGCTTTATCCAACATAAATACCTTAAAAATGTCAAAAATTTATTCAAGTATAGCTGTTCTTGTGAGTGGATTACTCGTGTGTCGTCAGCGAATTTACAATGTTTTGTACTTTACACTGTACAGTGCCGACACCAAATCCCAAATGGATTTTCCACTCCGAGTCGATTAACTTTATTGAATTTGACGTAACAGTTAAGTAGAAATTGTCGATCTTCATCATGAAATTGAAATGAGCAGTGAATGGCTTCAAAATTTCATTTTCAAAACATTATTACAACGCAGTTCTCTATGCAGAAAATTCTGGGTAGAATAAAACTCATTTTTTTCCTTTAGTAGTACATTGTTCTGAGACATTTTTCTAACTGCTTCTCATTTTTGAATCATCGGTTTTCACATTACGGGGTACACAGTCACAATTCTAACCGACGATTTATAGGAAAAAATTTATCTGCTAGTAAAACAAAGAAAACAATGATCCTCGAAAAATCAGCTTGTTCAAAAAGAGGGAAAGGAGAAACGTGCACAAGAAGAGAAAGCAGAAAAAAACAATTGAATTATACAATACAGAAAACATGATAGAGAGATATGATCTTGCTAAAGCACTTGTTTCTTTCTATTCTCCGTTTTTTTACTCCCAAAAGAAGTCAGCATCCGAGATTTTTATCTGCCAGGAAAAGGGAAGAGGAGGAGTTACGAGTCAGTATATTATAACCCAGTACTAAGAATTCCAGGGGGAATGCGCTAAAAAAAAGTGGAGTTACGCTACGAAGCCATTGGCATGGTGGACGAACTGTATTTTTTCCCCAGAATACCTGTGTCCAAAAAGAAAACACATCACATACAGTTGATATTCAGTGAAAAGCTGAGTAAAGATGAATACTTGGGACATGTGCCATTGTTTTTCTATGTGTTCTTCAGCGCGCAGCAGTTTTCTTTTAGCTTCATCTGGCTCGTTGTCTCTCTGGTATAGGGAGTCCAAGTAGTATCACTTTGACTGTTGTCTCTTGTCCCTGTTTCTATACATCTAGGCATGTAATGTAACATCCCTTGGAAAACTCTGTCACATTTCATTATATTATTCCTACAAGAAAAAAAAAACTTGAGGAAAACAATTGTGCAAAGTGAACAATACAGAATCGTATCCCCCCATATATGTATACAAAGGTACATATTGTATGAGCCACTAAATATTATGCAATTCAAATAAGTATATTTCAGTCTGAATCTACATCCATAGAACTAACCTGTAGGTACTCAAGTACCCTTACTCAAGTAACATCAAGCAACTTCTCTAGGAGTACATGCATATTATATTATAGGTATTTTTATTTGCTGTAACACCAGCAGCAGCAACAGCAAAGTCTGCATGAGAGCTGTTACTCCACTGCTGTTGCTCTTTTTCCTTCCCCTTCCCTTGCTGCACAATACACACCCACAACTTTCCTTTTTATCAAGTCACTAAAGGCGGAATTTTTTGTGTGTTCTTGTGTGATAGAGACAGAGAGAAAAAGAGAAAGAGAGAGAGAGAGAGATAGCGATAAAACCTTTGGAAAATCCCGTTTCTTTTTCAAGGAGGAATTCAGTTCTAATAGTAGCTGAATAAAAGACATGGCATGTTTTGTCGCTATGCGGTAGTTCTTTTTTTAAGTACCAGTGTGCCTGTTGTTGCACAGTTAGTACAAGTTGTCCAGTGATCTCGACAACTTCTTCTGTAGTTCCGCTTTTCATTCATACGTGTAATGCGATATGGCCACTTTGGGTGGTGTAGGAAGATTTGCTCTACATATTGTGAAGTGCATATACACACACATGTAATGTTTATATCGTATTGAATGATGTTGGTTATATTTTAAAATAAAAAGTGTCTATGAAAAAAGATACACAACTACTGCATTGCATTCGTTTTTTCATCATCCTTCTTGAAGATGCATCAATTCTTATGGGAAGTATGGGGTGGATACTTGTGAATTGCAAAGAGCGGCAGGCACTAGCAATAGACATCATCATTCATGCGGCTGTCCACATATAGATAAACATGTACATAAATACCAATAGTACGCACAAACAATTGTGCATATTATGATCATAAATAATAATAATAAACGGCTGAAGGATACCATTATAATTTAAATTATGCAAACGAATTGTATATTAATATTTTAAACGCTATGTTCCCAAAATAGGAGCTACTAAAATAAATCGGCATAAATTTTTCACCCAGGCCACCGTAGTAAGTACTGCATTGAGAAAGCAAAGTAGAAAATAATAAATTTTGCGAGTGTAGCAGCAGTTGTGGTGCGATGGCACATTGTAGTGAAAGAAATCAGATATTTTCAGATATGTAAGTATGCAAAGCTATGTGTATATCGTATCTCGGAGGATAAATCTACTTCTGGAATCTCGATAGGCCAATAGTGTCCCCAACAGTTTTTCTGTTCCGCTTTTAGACATATCGTTCTCACTTGTGTCAGCTGCGAAGTCATAAATTTGTAATAGTTCAACTGGGTCTCTGAAAGTGAACGAAAAAATCAGAGTGCAATGCATGGAAAATTAGCCTATAATGTATCTAGAGAACCAAACATATCCATATTATATTATCATCATATCGTTATCTTTGGTATTACTAATCAATAACAGTAATATGTAATGAAATTGCTTTCTTTTAAAGTTTAAAACAGCAGCATTCAGTGCCAATGTTGTATGTGTTCCCTCTACCAAAACGTATTAGTAGTAACTAGCTATATGCGGCTTTTTCCACATGGTAATAATGTTGCAGTTTGCAAAGTAGCACAAAGGCAACTTTTTTTTAAAACGGCAATGTTTAGTGCTCAAGATATTTGAACCAAAATGACGGTATTTTTTTATTGAGTATCAAGTGTATCTAACGAGGATATTATTTGTAAGGCTAAGAGACAATCCTTTGGCCTTGTTAAACACTGTGCCTTTCGAGAAGAGACATGTATACAGATGACGAGTAGTTAATCTCAGTCTCACAAGCACTTGTTTTCCTAACCCACATGCATTAGTTACATACACGACACACAACAGCAACAGAGATGTTATGAGACTAGAAAGAACTAGGGATGAGACGAGGTTACATTTCATGGGACACAGAGCGACACAAAGCCATCGACATTACATTATTTTTACTACAGATTGCCTCATACACACAGCATTCACACTAGCACAGTTCAGCCAACTGCATGGAAAAAACAAGGCATGGCGAAAGGGAATGATGAATAACTGGGAAAAAAGGACAGGACAGGACGCCTCCGTCACTGGTTGTTGCTAAACTAACATAGGAAAATGAAGGTTTATCGGTCTAATTGAAATGAGCTCAGAGAAGAACGACGAGTGTGAACTGTTAGAGTAAACCGTGGTGGTCGGTCGGTAGAGAAGTATAGTTCAAAAAAATATGTATTGCTGCCGTAATATCAAACACCAGTATAGTACACTGAATAGTCAAGAGTAGTAGTGAAACTTTTGGTATCAACAGTACAGATCGTTCTCTCAACGATTCTTGGTGAAATATGATCATCCGTACATTTTCCTAGCTTCTTGTTTTCCTTTTTTCCCAGAGCAAAAGGCACTTTTTATCATTCACGATGAGTTTTTTTTCTCTCTTCTCTCGTTCGTCTACATTTGCTCTCGTTTGACTTACTGACTTCTTTTTTAGAAAGGCAAAAAAATGTATATGTATATTATATGGAGCTTTTGGCATTGATACACTGCTGTCTCCGTGTCTGTCATGTCACACAATGACAATCATCATCCTTATCATGATGTATTTTATGCGGGATTTTAGAAAATATATATATTACTAATGCAATTTATTCAGAGAAAAACACATGTACGGAAATAAAGGAATAATAGGGTACACACCAGCACAGCAGCAGCACAGACAGATAAATGGATTGTTGTTGTTGTATAAAGTGAAGTGCTCTTTCCCTAGAAGCGCTAGATCAAGTTTTTTTTTCGCGAGACAGAATAGGGTATTATGCATCAGACAAATACGCGCATATCATTATCATCATTATTTCGTACAAGAGTCTTAAATAACTGCATGAAAAGAAGAAGTAAACTGTAAGTATGTATACACTAACACTATCAACAAAAAGTTGTGTAGTTTTTCAACAAAATTTTGTTTCATTCTATTTACACAAGGAGACACATTTCAGGCTTCGCAAGCAGACATGTAGACACTTGATGAGCAAACGGAGAAAAATACTGAGGAAAACCAGTAAACTAGCAGCAGCAATAACATCAAATAATAATACAATAGTAGTTTGTGTGTATGATGCAGAAAAGAAGAGAGAAAAAAAATAACTAGACACTTCATTCATATGAAATGCAAATCTAAAGGGAATTGTGAGAAAGGAGATAGCAAAAGTAGTAATAGCACAACATAGCAGCAGTATTATCATCATGAACCCTTTTTTCTGGTCTGGTTAAGTATCAAACAAAAATGAAAAATTTATAGTGGCACAAGCTCCAAAAAAATATGCAGGCTATTTGGGAATGCTTCCATGCATGCTGGTTGTAAAGGATTCCTTGTCTTGTTCAGCAGATACCTGATCTCAAGTGGAACGCACTTTGGTAGATAGTTTGGGTTTAGTAGAAGCAGTAATTTTTAAAAACTAACAGCATACACAAGCGTATGAATCGAGTTCGTTTACAAACTGGAAGCTATATTATAATGTTTACTTTATAATAGCTGTTTTTCTCAAACTTTGTGCAACTACAATTTTGTTTGCTTACGTAATACAAAAATGATTTTTTTTATACTAAGAAATTAACGTTTATGAGCATTTAGCTTTTCTATTCAACTATAACTAAAGCTTGGTACAACGTCGTCGTAAAGGAGAGTGAAAAAGTCTGCGTACTGAAACGAACAAACTGAGCAGCATGAAAGAAATGAGAATAAGCTCTCTGCGAATGAATGAATAATACAGAAGGAATGTAAAGAATTTTAATAATGGTTCTATTGAGGTTTCCATTTTTTTGTATATATCGTTCTACAACACCGCGAGAATTCATCCAAATTTACCATGAAATTTTTTCAGGCTTCCGCCGCAATGTTTTTTTTAATCCTAATACTTAAAGGACATATCTAAATTGAGTGAGTTTCAAAACTGTTTTAATGAACTTGCAAAAACGAGTAGAGTTTTTTGTCTAGCGACATGGTAAAGGCTATAATAGCAAGCAACTCAAACTCATGCATGGGATAATACGATCACACGATGAATGGACAAGCACAAAAGACTATATATTCATTTGATTAAATTAAGTGTTTTATTTAATGCATGATATCGCCAAATTTTCAGCCACGGCTAGATTCAATCTTTGCTTAGGATTGTTGCGGTTGAAGGGAAATAAATGGTTTTCACCAAATCCCAATTGCCTTGCTGTACACTGTATATATGAGTATTTATCGCTAAAAGCTTTGCTAAAATTTGTCACTCGACATTTCCCCCAACAAACTGTAATAATGTTCTGCTGTATTCATCAGCAAGTTAATGAAGCAAATGCACTTTGTGTGTCCAAGTCAAAGCAGAAAACGGACATGGAATGAGTGACAGTCAAAGGAAAAAAATTGATGTTAACGGTCAACTGAATTTTATATTGTTCAATCTCTACCTGCAAACAGTAATTTGTTGTAATAACAAGCTTGAATGAATGTAGAGATGGGAGGAGTATTGTACTGACGTGTGCTGGTTAAGCGATCTAGTCCTATGAACAAAATCCTATCTGACTTTGTTGCTGGGAAAAGTTAATTTGTGAATAGCAATGAGCACTGCTCCATATCATACTACTCAGCAGCATTTGTGTATTTTTTAGGTCAGTGAATTTACCGCAAAAAATGGTGCAAGTTTACGTATGATACTACTACACCTAGCTTTTTGGTAGCCGGCATTCCACACTGATCGTCATACAGTAACATGACCTGAGTTTATGTAGAAAGTACAAAAGTAATTTTCTCGTTACATTTTGCGTACGAATTCGCCACACTCTCATTCACTCACAAACTCAGTTTGCTCTATTAGGTATACTAATTTTATCCTTTTTCATCAGCGAGGCAGTGACGTGCGGCTGAATATTTTCCCATGAGTTGCACTACCACCACACTTTACTTTTCCCCTCTCTTTTTTCCACTATCTTGTTTGTGATCTTTGCGACACGACATGTGCACTGCACACCTCGTTGACTTGATGTTTTAAGTGAAGTACTCTCTTCGTATATCCAGGGAACGAATGTTACTACTACAAGTAGCTTGTTTCATGCTTTGTTTACTCATGACGATGTGAGATGAAGGCAGAACAGAAAAGCTCTTTAGCTAAAAAAAAGTCTAGAGTGAGAGGCAAAAAGCATCTCCATTTTTTGTCCCTACCATGTTGACAAAAAATTGTTTGCTGGTAATAGTGTATGGAGAAAAAGAGTTTGGAAACGTGTGGATGTTTTTTTCAATTATCTAAATGAAATTTTGGCGGAGAAAAGGTTTTGAATTTTCGCTGGAATATTAGCACCTACATAGATAGATGCCTCATAAATTTATATTTTGATTATGTGTCAACATGGTCGTATTTTTGGGGGGATGGGATTTTTAAGTACACAGTAGAGGTTCTCAAGCTCTGTAAAATTATTCTTTGAATCTAGCTATTTCAGCTTTAAAATTCAACTCTTATTTTCAGCTTAGCGAATATTGGTTGGAAGTTTGTTTGGGTGGGATACTTCATTCAATGATAGCATAACGGTAAAAATGTCACATTGAGAATGACTCGTGAAAGTCACGACAAAAGCGATCAATCAAGCCATACCTTATTCTTTTTGTATTCAGAGAAAACTGTATAATATTTCACAAAAGTAGATACAAGTATATTGTAGTTTGTTTGAGGAGATATGTCCAAATACTGACTCTTGAGAAAGAACAAAGTTATGTATTATTGCAAAAACACGAAAAACTTTAAATAAAGTGTACAGTTTTAAATAACTTTTCATCTTAGACATCTGATAATTTTGCAAACTCAAAAAAAGGAAAGTTTATTCTTTGGCCGCAGCCTCTTCTTTTGATTTTTTTGAATGTAATCATATGTTCCATTTCTGAATTTGTTACGGCATCACTTTATTCAACTCTAGAGATATTTAGAGAGTTTTTACGTATACCTACATACGTAGCTATAATATACTGACAAACCTTTTTAAAAGATAAAAAGATTAGTCTTGAAAATTTCTATCCTTTTACAAAATTTACGAGCTTTTGTCACTTTTTTGGCAGGGAGAAATGAACTATTAAAGGTACTTTCTTCTGCTTAGAGTCTACTTCCAATAACAGCATGGCAGCATGAGCTCTATTCACTTTCCAAGAACATCTTTTGTACACTGTAAAAAATGGCACTGATATTATTATTGGGAAGGTAAGGAAGCAGGATGACATTTTGGCACTCCCTCTACTGAAGGGTCCTCAAGGCACACTCAGGTTTTTTTCCACTGGAACATCTATTTATGTTGAAGATTGATCAGCAGAAGTTTTGTGAGCTCCATTAGAGACTGAAGACATTCTTAAAGTGGAAAAGCCACGTACGTATTCTCTGTGCAAGATGCCATTTTTGTACAAAATTTACGTGGCTCTCATCCCCATTGTACCTGCATTCACTAGTAGTGAAGCTCTTTATATATAGATAGAATTGATGTTGAATACATATTTTGGGGTTGCATGTATGGATTATACTGTACTTTACTCTGTAGACATCTGATCACAATCACAAGTATTTCAATAAATTGCAATCGGATGTAAATCATCTTTCCTTTCCACACTAAAAGCATTCTGATGTGCTGTAATGCATTTTTGTAATTTATGCCTGTGCATGGCCTGTTTTGTATTTTGCATTAGGTAAATAATCTTGGTATGTAGTATTTGCTCGTTGTAGATTTACAGAAAGTTTATTCTTTCACATGTGTGTATCCACTGGCGGTGACTGTGACCAATTAAATGCGGTGAAAATGACCATTAAGAGGGATCCGGGATAGTGTATGGGTCAGCAATCAAGTCCCGCATTGTCTCTTCCTTTGAATTCCTACAGTCGGCTCTTTCAGAACGAAAAAGTAAACTATGTAGTGGTGATGACGGTGACCATAAAAAATGGTTGGGGAAAACT
>JAHZMZ010005159.1:0-10192 GCA_027743805.1 Lepidocyrtoides sp. E14
TTTCTCTTTGTTCTGTCTTGCCTTCGGGGTGGACAAAATTTCAAACAAAGTATTGTAATAATGAAATGTTTGCACATTATTACTAGTAGACACTGGTACTAACATGAAATGCCCCTTTAGTTTGCGTAAGAGTAAAGATTAAATGATTTAACTGTGTGTACTCCCTAGGACCAAAATTCGTTTATTATGCATGACATTATATTATGTTGTTCAGCAAGAGAAGCAAAATGATTAAAGGATTAGCATTGTTGTTTGAAGCAAATGTACACTGAAATCTTGTCGCTGGTATATATTCGGACTTGAGCTGTATGAATATGAGCTATTCGTGCTCAGCTAAAAATCCTCTCCCATTGTTATACAATATTACTCTAGCATTAATTGCTAATTTAAAACTTTGTTCGTTATTTGCAGGTAATCTTCTCGATTCATGTTTTTGGATGAAAATTCACAAAGGCATTTCATGCTATATAAAATGCTACAAGCACTTTTGAAAGGACGATCTCAACTAGCCCCAAGGAAGGAGTTTCTCTATGCAGTGCCCTGTTGAATTTAATTTAATAATTAACTTCAATATATTCTACTTCATTCAATTCTCGTGCAAAATGTTATTTTACGTAAGTATGGAATATGATTAGTTTCTTCCTGAAATTATAACGTACAACGGTTCTAGTCAAAAAGTGATCAAATGAAAATGGACAGTATTGTTAACTTGAATCAAGAAATTGAGTAGCGACAAATAATTTCGGGTGTGTCTGACATGTACACACAAGTAATCATGAAAAATGTGTACATGTCATAAATACAAATGAATTCTTAACTATGATTGCCGTATTGGAGTAACATTCTACACATGAAATGGTTGTGTGTTTTCAAAGTGTACCTATATGCCAAGGCACTTTACTTTTAATTTCTACTGCATTATTTCATATGAATTCACATTCCACAAGATCGAATTTAAGTTATCCATTTGGGAAAATTTTATTTAATTTCATTCTCCGTTTATTTACACCAGCTCCATTTTGTATTTATTGCTATATTATGTACCTTCTAGATTTTTATTGCACAAGCTTTGCTATTGTTAATGCTACAAAAATAATTACGGTACTATCATTGATGTAGAGAGCATAGTAAAAAAAATATTGTATTAATTTAGATATTTAGATAGATACGCACAAACTTCTTGTATCACGCGTCAATGTAAATTCAATTGTATGTCCTGGCTATATATAAAGAGATGGGTAGCGTGATATAAATTGTAAGTAAGGAAGCTGGTAACATTTACTAATTTTGATATAATGTATAGTTACAAGCAAGACATTGTTTGTTTTCCTTCCAATAATCATTAGGACACGGAATCATGTAAGTATAGTGTACTAATTTGTAGTGTTGTTTGTATTTACACTCATATATTTTATTATAATTTGCTCCGAGTCTAAATCCTTTTCTCCCTTCATTCCTCGTTAATATTTTATTACCAAAAAGGGAAAATGTAACTGACAAAGGAGGAAAAACAAGTCACAAGAAGAGAGATAAGTATAAAATACCAGTGAATTGGAGTTGAGTACATAAATTTGCTATAATGGTGGCTGGGTATATGCCCATACACACTACAGTGATGATGATGACACGTACGACGAACCAACAAATAATAGTCTCCATTTTCATTGATATCCGATTATCGTAGGTAGGCGTACACACAAAATCTATTTTTTGTTGAGTAGTGTGGAATCAGCAAAATCTCACTACTGTGCTACTGTTGTTTGTTGGCATTACTTTGATAGAGTATCTTTCTTATGATGGTGTGCCCTTTAGCTACCCTTATCGTTAGTAAATACAGAAAGTGAATGCAGGTTTTGTAGTAGGAAATAAATCCTCTTCCGTTCTGGTTGAATGTGTCTGTAATTTAGGTTGGTAATAGGAAACTCATGGACACGAAAAATAGGATCAAGCAGTAAAAAAAGCAAATACAGTTTGTTGGAGAGTTTTGCCGTGTTCTGTGTATGATCATTCTTCCTTTTTTCCTTTTTTACTGTCATTGTATGTCCTTAATGTATCTAGGAGCAGGCGAACCATTACAAGTGGAAATAGATCTCAAGGCTGCTTACTCTTCGTTTCGGTTGTTGAATCGCCGTCGAATTGTTGTTTGGTTGGCTGTTACAAACTTATTTATTGTGGCATAACAAGCATTTTTGTGCTTTTGTGCTGATGTCAAGTTGGTTAACTGGAGAAAGTTGTTAGAGGAAGTATACAATTAAATTGCGTGGCTAGTCACAAAAAAAGTATTTCTATCTACCTACACTTTATTATACTACTTGTTATCTGTACATATAAAAAGCGGTTGTGTGTAGTATACGTATATATGTATCTTTAATCTTTGCAACTAATGTAAAGAATATCAATTTCAAAGAAAAAATATAATTATTATGTATGTACATTATTTTCGTTCATAAAAAATTACTTATTGCTTTCTTGAATAATATGCACATATGTGTACAATATATTTACAATATCATACTACCTATATCATTAATATACATTATGCTTGTCTTTATACCTCATGGTTAAAGCGTGTGGAACCTATTATAATGTACAAAGGTCTTATAACTGTTGTCACTATACTGCATTTGTTGCAAGATGTAATCATCTCATGTTATAGATCATTATATTGTAACCCGATAAATTGCTAGCGGTATAAACTATAATATATATGTGTGTCAGAAACATGTATTCAATCGAAAAAGAGTTAAAAAAATAAATGATGTGATGAATAAAAACCACAAAATCTTCTTATTTTCTCGGTGAAAGGAGAAAAGTTGTGAGGATAGAAGTACATAAATATATCCTTGTACTTGATTACACACAACGTGCGTCATGTCGTATAATATACATTTAACCAGGTATCTACGTCTACTTAGGTATCTTAAGTTGAATAACGAAAACTTTTTTGGGCATCAGTACCACATTTAATTACGTGCAAAGCTTCTTTTATCAGTTTGTTACTAATAATATCCCCCTTGAGTGATATGATTGCTTCGTATGAAATATCCCAATCAAAGCTAAATAACTATTTTATTTCAACCAACTCCATATACTACCATCTACATCTTGCTTGTTTAACAATATTGAGGAATCATTGGTGAAATCACAGTTTCTGAAGTTGACTGGAAACTGGTAACACCAGAAGCTATCATCGGACAGGTGTTCCAAAATTAAGGGAATGTGTCCTGTTTGTTTCTACGTACTTACTCACTAGATATATTCATGTTATTCAAATTCTACGAGATAAAAAATCCTCAATAACTACAATGTATGTCATTGTAGATATTTTAATGATGAAAAGACGACTTCAGTAATAAATTCACATAGCTGCAATCTTCATTGTCTTTACAAGAATCACTGCAGCGTCATACCATCCATCCACACATCATAGCCAACTAACTACCAGCTGCATTGTGCATTGCTTGTCCTTTTTGTATAAAAGTGAAATTATTATTATCATTTTCATATTCATACGACAAGCGTCAAATTCAATTGAACTGAACAACAATAAATATTAACCCTCTTATTACTTCCCCTTCAAATAAAAATCCGGAACAAGGAAATCATATAATAATAAGTACCGTCAGTACCACGTATACCTACACACGTTTCTCAGAGTCTGTAGTAAAAATGTAGAAAGTGCGACTTTTTATAAGCACTTGTAATTCTAATAATATTCATCTGTCATCCTCTCAACTACAAGCTATACATGTATCAATGGAACACTGTAGGTGAATAAATAAATGAACAGGCATGCATGCTGTATGCATGTATATCTTTCCTTTTTTCTTTATAAAACGATCTATTCCAAATTTCCTGGAATTATATCTATTTAATGTAATTCCACTTGTCTGGACCAGCAGCAGGCGTGCAAAGGTGTAATTCTTTACTCCCTCTTGTTCGTCCCTGCACAGATTATAAATATTATGGTACGTTTACTGCTAATAGGCACAACGCAAAAACCAAAAGGGAGCAACAGTGCTCCTTTTCTTTTTTGACAAAGCACGCACAGAAACTACGATGATTTGGCTACTATTTTTTTGCTTTGGAGTACGATTCACGGCCCGAAGCTGTTTTTACTGAAAGGGAGGAAGATAGGGGAAAAGGAAGAAAAGCGTGTTGGACGCGTGTACTCTTTGCTTTATCCGGATACGGATATCGTTTTTTTGCGGTCCCAAGGGTCCTGTCCTCCTGCTAAACCCTATAATCATAAATGTATTTTGTTGATATGGTCCATAGGACTTGTACAGCACACATAAAATAAAGCTTATACTATTGAGAATCCTTACATATGTGAGTACAAGCATGTTTTACCTAACTTTAGTTCGGGAACATGCATGCATTCACATCGTGTTTCAACTTTATATAAAGACACAAGCTCATACTTCCCCATACACATACAAATGCACATATCAACATGTAATAATCATAATAATAGCATGAAAATGGCATGTAGGAATCACTTCATTCATTGAATGAGTTTTACAAAACAAATAAAGACTAACTAAAACACTCTTCGTGGAAAAGTAATTCAAAAGACAATTGCAAACAAATAGAGATCATCGACCATACCATCGTCCATATGCCTGTCTGCCTGCATGAATGTATGTATGTTTATTCATTCACATTACAATCAATTGGGGAGACAGGAGACCAAATTGTGTAGTTTTACAAATAAAAATACAATCATTTGCGCGTGCTATTGCTGAGGTAATGGCCCAAAATAAAATAATGGACTTTGTGCAAACAAGAGAAAAATAAATATACACAGTTACTCACTCACTAAAAGTGAGCCCTTCCGCTTATTTCCTTTTCTACTTCCAAGCTTTTTGTACTTTAGTAGTAGAATTTTAAATTTGTATTCCATTTTCTTTAATAGGATTGAAGTACACATAACAATGAAGGGCACGGCAGAAGTATAGCAGTGTGAGCAGAGTATGTAGTAGTAACCCTTTTATCCAAGTGGAAGTCGAATTCTCTGTAATTGTGTAATTTTGTGAGCATTTGAAAAACAAACAACGTAAATATTCCGTGATACCTCGCATTACCTTCACTTCTAGGCTTCTAGTCTTTTGTTTTCAATATTATCCTAATAACCATTAAATTAATAATAATAATTTTGAATGAGGGGGACACAGTTTTTTTTGGTGTGTTAGGAGTATATCAGGGAAAAAATGTGCTTGAATTATACTTATTTGAAATGGGCTGAATAAAAATCATTTTAATGTTGGATAACCCTTTTGCGATTACTGTGTCCGGTCGGTGGTAGTAAGAGTACAAGGTTAATTTATTGTACTGCCACTTATTTTTGCTTCAAAACGGGAGTGAATTTAGTTAAGTATGTATTGGATTTGACACAGGAAAGGTGATTTGTTCCGCCGATTTGCTTTGATCAATGGCATCATACGGGTTTCTAGTTTCTACTCTTTGCTTTTACTATCTTCATTCGGAATTGCTACCCTTTATTTTTATGAAAGCGCTTCATGTTGATGCTTTTGCTACTCCATTTTTCAAGGCGCATGTACATGTATCCATCGTTCATTGTCAGTACGGAGATGACAATATAAGCCTCTAAATAAAGCGTAGGATGAAAAACTTGGATCATTAAATAATTTTAAAAACTCATCATGAAAAACCAGTCGCCAGTAATATGAAAATTTTTAAGTATGGAAGTAATGCGCTTGATGCAGACCATTCTTCTACTTCTATAAATTATATATGAACTTTTAACTTTTTGGCGACAATGTAACGTCACGGAACAAAGCTCGTTAGAAAATATGAATGTTGTAATCTTAAATCTATTATAAACACATTAAAAACGTGGGAACAGCTCTATTCATCTAAGATAGGCTGTTAGACTTATAACAGGTTGGCTTAGAAGTTGATAATATAGTTCAGTAAAAATATTTCATGTGCGCTACTTAAATAAAACATACATATTCATTTTTCTACTCCAATATTCCATCTACCTGAACAGTTTGACTTTATTAAACTTCAGATCGCAGCAAAACAAAAGTTGTACTGCAGACGAATGCAAAGCAATAAACAAGTTTCATTGTAATGCTGGAATCGTTGCATACATTTGGAATGAAAATTTACGGCTCATTTCCTCAAGAAATTTGTAAACTTTGTTCAGTCTCTTTTTCCATTATTTCCATCACCAAAAAAGAAAAAAAAAGTTCTATTTCGCTTCACAAAGAGTACACTCCTTTTTCCGTATCTCTTTTTTGTTCACCAGCATTTTCTGGAGAAAGTGATTGCGTTAAATCCAAATGCAGCAAGGGTGTATAAGAGATGGTTTTACTTAAATAAAAAGAAGTAGAACTCCGGTCTGACAAGTGTCTCAAGTTTCCCCGTTGATAACATTTAAATGAAGGCTGAGTTGCATAGTACGTAAGTATGTATTTATGCATGGATTCTTTGATTTTCCAGCTAAAATGATGGTTGTACATGCTATAATAAATTCATGGCTCTTTCACTTCCGAATAACAGCATTTTATGGTACAATACCCACATATATTCTGCACCAATCGCCTTAATAAACAAATACATCTAGTCAAGATTGAATAACTCAAAACGAGACAGACGAAAACGCTATTCATGGCAAATCAAGTTTTGTTGTTAGTAAAAAGTAAAGCACAAGTAGACGCTTTTGTTCGTTAACATGAGACTTAAGAAAGATGTTCATCCTTAGCCAACTCTATTTTGTTGTGCTTTGTGCAAATCATTGTATATTATGTATATTTTATAATTCGATCATATAGAGAGGAGTTACTGAAGCTTCATGATTATTATTTCGACTCTTTGCCACATGGGAAAAGTCGAGAGGGAAATATTATGAGAAACCAAGCAAATCAAACACTTCGTATTTTGACTCTTCTACCACTATCACCACACATGGCTATTATTACTCTCATAATACGAACATGAATTGACCAACTGAGAACACATGAACCAAACTGCCGGTGCGTTTTCTTTTCATAATATTCCATTTTCAATTTGTAACCATCTTCTTTACTATCTTTACTTGAATTTAACACACAGACAGTGAGGCATTTTTGTCTACAGAAAAACGTAATGATAATGATATTCTGTCGGATAACTGGGTATGTATAGTGCTTAATTTGAGAAAAGGGATAAACGCTTCATGAAAGGAGCACAGATTTTTGCAAGATTATTGATTAAAAATACTATGTTGTTAGAAGTTAATTTTTAAGTATTATACCTACAGCCTACAGCTCAACTGGAACAATATCTGAGAAATCTGTACCAATTATGGAATAACGCTGTGTTGTACTAAACTTTTAATTTTTGTAGTAAAAATCACTGATGAGATTAAATAAAACTAAATACGTGAAACACTACTACTGGAAATTTGAAATGGAAGGAAACAAACGTTGCATTGTTGATGCTTGCCACAGCCAAAGTCAAGCGGCAGTACAGACTGTGTGTCCCAAGTCTGCACTTCAAACATATACTGTAAAAAAGCGGCATTGGAAGGAACCTAGATTAAATTATTACAATAGTGAAAATTCATCCCTGGGGGTTAAATTAAGGAGAGAAAAGCTCCATAACTTTCCTTGTGTCGACTCGTTATTCATTCATAATTGCCAATATCGTTTCTTACAGACCAGCAAGCACACAAATTTACCGCACACGTTTTTCCCTGCCTTTTTGCTCACGACGCGACGATAATCTATTCTCCACCATACTATCTGCTGCATACAATGGACCAATATGATTCACACTTGCGTAAGATCCGCGAATGTGTTTCATGTAATTTTTACGGGGTTTTATCTGGGATAATAATGATAATAATCGCAGTGTAAATTGAAGGTTGCAAGATATCAAATCAAACTTTCACTCCGTATTTCTGACACTAATATCTTTTGAATAGATATAAATACATGTACGATATACTCGTATATTTGATATGTATAGACCATATACTAGTTAATAATAGGAGCAGCATTTCTTTTATTGGCCGCTTCAGAAATAAACATGATAAAATAAATTCAATTTTTGGGTAGAAAAAAGATTTGATTATGCGAATGGGGAATATCCTTTCTTTTTACTTACCACGAGCTCAAAACCACAATTGCGCTTTGTGCTAAAACCCTTTTATGTTTTTTATCTCATGACTCATAAAGCTCTTCTAATGGTAAGGCCGATTATTTTTACGTACGATTTTTTAATGAGGAGTATTCATCATAAGTTTCAGTCAACTATATTAGGATATTAAGTTACTGTAGATGGCTTCATTTACGAAGTGATAAGTTGATGCATGCAAGGTTATTTACATCTAATTATATTTTTTATCTTAACTGTATAGAATTTTCAGAAACAATAAATTTCTTTGAACAAAAAAGGTTTAATAGTCTCTAGTAGTCTAAATATTTGTTCTGGACAAAGTAATCCATTCAGCACACTGTATCCAATGCTGTAAGTAGTGACTGATTCCTTTCTAGTAGCATTTTAAAAATATTTATTGGAGCAAGAAATTGGGATTCTGCTCCTGGAAGTATTTACAAGGTGCTCATAGGGTCCCTGTAAAAAATTGTTGAATGAAAAAATGTTTGTAGTATTCGAAATTGTACTATATAAGTAAACGTATGCAGTTTTAGGGTTTTTGTTGTTTTATTTGAATTTGCGTAAAAGGGTGCATTGTAAATTTACCTACATGAGAAAAAGGAAGTCATTCTGCGTAGGAAAACGTTTGAACCTAATCATGCATCATGCACCACCACATAGTAAAGCTTCAAGGTGTTAAATGCTCTAAGGTTAAATGAAAGTGATTCAAGCGCAATTATTAAGTGAAGAAGTCACTTATGTAGTTTGTAATATGCACGACATGTTATTGCAGGTGCAGTTCGTAAGGTTGCTGTTGCTTTTTGGATAATAATGTAAGTAAAGGTAGGATGAAATGAGAGAATTGGTTGGAATGGTTGTTAGAACATGTCGTATTGGTGGTGAGTATTTACATACATGATGCTATGAAAGACAGATAATGTCTAGTACATAAACATGGTGGGACTATTAAGCTGTCCGCACGTAGTTGCTTATTGGTAGTTCATGTTAAGGTATATGAGATGAATCTTTTACAAATGAATTTCTCGATAATCCGAGCACAAGATTTATAAATAATGGAGTCTCTGTGCTAGAAGATTTATGTAGTTTAATGACTTGTCTGATGACTAGACGTTCAAAGGTTAAAGGTTACGACAACGTAACAAAATCATAACAGAACAATGGAATGCGTAGTACAATTCTTCTAAAATTAGAGCCTTTACGCAACCTTGTAACCTCCCGTAAATCTAGAACAACTACTCACAATTTTAAAGAACTAAAATTAAGTGGTTGCTTAGATAATTCATACATACAGGACAGAAAAGGATGTGTCATCGAGAAAAAGGTAGAAAACAAAGAAACCCTCTTTCTTGTCAATGTAGACTACCTGAGGCTTTTCCGTACAATTCTCTTCTCACACATACCATTTTCTGTATTGCTTGGTAGCATTTCTTAAGATGAGGTACATAATGTAGAGTCATAAATTAGAGCCTGTACGCAATCATGCGTGTCAAAGATGAGATATTTAATGTAGAATGGTAAATGAATAAGGTCGGTAAAAAGGGTCCCTTTCTTGACATAAAGAGGACCTTCTAACTATCCACGCAGAGATAAGAATGTTCACTCACTTGCTATTCAACGTGGCAATGCCGCTAGTATTAGAGGGACATTACCTAACATCATTCCCTATTTATGAAATATTTTGTTTAGTATTTGTTACTAGTTCAATACAAACCCCATGTTTTGTGAATAAAGGTTTATTATTTCTCGTTTCTATGTAAAGGGGGATTGAAACATAGTTACTTGACATCGTGTCTTTAGCACGTATAAAAGAAGCAGGATCACTGTTACTCATCAGTTTAGTTTCGACAGTCGAGATTGAAACATCTAAGATTCGTGTGATAAATATAGATAACTAAAGAAAGTGACAAATATTTCGCAGATCGCCCCGATCATAAAACATCTGAAACTAACTAAAATTAAATTAAACTAATAGCCAAGTGTCCCAGCTTTGCGATTGTGTGAGTCAAACAATATGGATTATCCTGTACAAAGAGTGTTAGTTCACCCCCGGAGGAGTCATGAC
>JAHZMZ010005160.1:0-12704 GCA_027743805.1 Lepidocyrtoides sp. E14
CCCGTCGTACCGAGTTACTTGTCCTACAATAATACCATTATGCGTATTGTGTCCATGCCTTTTCAAATAGTTCACAGAACAAACTTAAATGTAGTGATTGGGGTTTTGCTAAAAAAAATTGCTAATCTTCCCACATCGCCCATCACACCACTATAGGCATATCCGGACATTTTAGTTGCCCTTGATCAGATAAAAATGGAAATCATGTTTAACTTTTTACCTCTTCCTTCACTTACTCCACTGCTGCTACTACTTACTCACGTTCACTCCCTCTTGATATCGTCGTGTAGCTCTTTTTTGTGTCACATTGTCGACGATGAGTGTGAACTCTGAATAGTTAGCTAAAATAATGATACATAAATAAATAAATAAATAAAACCTCTGAAAAAATATGATTTTGAAAAGCAGTATCGGTATAACAGCAGTAGCTTAATAATATGTTTATATTAAGCATAAAATGCAATAAATTGTTGACATGAGCAAACTATCTATGGAATATTTATAAATGCATTTGCATTGTTTTTATTGCGGTGAGCAGATTAAAATATACTGCAGTTACTACAATTCAATTCCTTTCGGTTGCATTGAATTGAATTGAATTGAGGATGATGGTAGTCATTCATTTCAGTCATTTCCTTTGTTACGCTGATTTTAGTATATTAGCAGCGTTGTTCTTATGAGTTAGGTGGCAAATCAGCAATAATAATGTGCAATCATGTCAGCGAAATATTACTAATAATAGCAAGAGAAGGCACGATGAGAAAACTTTTTTGTCGACTCTCGAAACAAACCCTTCTGTATTATGACAACAAAGACATCTTGATTGTTTATACAACCAATAATAATATTAAACATAATTAATAAAAAATAAAATGAGTCCACTTTGCACTTTGTTGTCCTTAAAAACAAGTGTTTACACACTCGGACACACATAATATTATACGTTTACGTATTTGTATGTGATACATGATAAATGCATTGAAAATTCTTGCTAGAGTTTTAAGTTAATACACCAATTAAAATCGTGGCAACTAGCTCTTAAAATCTTACGAAATTTACTTCAAGGTAATAAGAACATTTTTCATACTTACATACTTACCTATGATATTATCACTATTATTGCAATTAACGTTAGCATCTACTCCTTTCCATTATTTAATCAACGTCGTTCATCTAACTTTATCTTCTGATGTGACTTTCAAAAATTCCCAAAACTTCCATCATGGCTTCTCTGTACCACCACCATTGTAGATACCTAATCTCTTTCTGAAATTTCAACTTTTTTTCATGTTTATGCAATACCTTTTTTCAACAAAGTTTGTTTACTGCTGCTACTACTACCTGTTACCACAAAATACAAAATAATAAAAATACTATAGAACAAATGTACTATAAGCCAGCTACAAGCAAATAAAATAATAAGTTATTTTCGTGTGTTCCCACACTACTACAATGGTCAAAAAATTATTGAACATGTTTTTAAAGAAAGGTATTTTGAGGCGAAAAAAGACACGTTGGGCCGGTTTCTGTTCCTTTTCCTGTCATCATCATCATCATCATCATCAACAACAACAGCAACATCGCCTTTACTACTACCACTACTACAACTAACAGCGTCATTTCCGATAGTCATTGCATAAAAACTCGACCTCCCGAACTGGCAAAAATATATTATTTTTTAACGAATTCTCACCGTCTCTTCCTTCGATATTTCATCCCTTTTTCGCTGGTTTGCTAGTGGTATTCCGAAAAGAAACATGTACATAGAGAATCCCTCATCCCTCTTCCACTCTGTACAGTTTTACTTGAAAACTGACAATGACGATAGTGAGGGCTGGTTGTGGTACACTTTCGCATTTAATTTGAGAAGAAGTAAGTTAAACTAAACTACCGATTATATTTTAAAGAGAGAATCATATACTTCGAATTGTAGTTTAAATATGATGAGGATAATACCTGTATTATTTTTTCCCATGGGCCCCCTATCAAACAACATCCTCCTCCTTTTCATGTAAAATAGGCACTTTGGGATTGCGGTTCTTCGTCTTAATGACGATGATACATTTATTTATTTCATTTTTTGAAACACACAACACAATAAAATGCGACCTCACAGCATTTTTATGGGACTTTTTTTTGTTGGTGCTGTTGTTGCTGCCATGCCGTTTTTCTCCTTAGTCTTCTTCTTCTTTCTTGTGTTTTGTGTGTGTGTGCAGAGTAGTAGTATCGCGATTATTTTTTGATAATGATGATGTGTGAACCATCAAAAGAGCGCATCCGTTCCCTTCTACTACTATGACTACTCATATAACACACGAACTACACGGGTTCCCATTCTTCTTCGTCTTGAAGTAGCAACTTCACTTCCGGTCCGATTCATCCTCTGCTTCTACTGTACAATCAATTTTTTTTATTAACTTGGCTTGCCAATATATTAGCACTGCTTTACTCATCATGACATGTCTTCATTTTTTTATAAATCAATCTTTCTTTTTTTCGACATTTCAAAATGCAGCATGACGAACGCTATTAAAATAAATTATAAATAACACTTAGTATGCATTCTAAAATAAAGAGTGCCTTCTAGCTAATTTCAAATTTAAAAAATGAGCAAGATATCTTTTTTTAAGTTTAAGAAGCTACAGGTTTTTAACAGAAATGGCATGTACGTGTGTTGGTATGCAAAAAGGATAGGTAATAAGAAATTGTTTAGGAATGGGGGACGACAGGACGACGACAACGACTTGGTTCCCATCATCGTCGCCATTATCATGTCTGAAATAAATTCACATTTTGTATTGGTTCGTGTAATTACTATTCTCTAACTAACTACTTTATAAGGTAGTTTTTAGTTGAATTTAGCTGTAGAAGCTCAGCTTTAAACTGTTTTACTGCTATTTTTGTACCACGCCATAGTCAGAAGCAGTACAGCTATTTTTATTATCATTTATTATCAGAAGGTTTCAATGAACCGACCTGAAAAAAGTTGTTGATGATGATGATGATGATGAACGACGACGAACGTTGCAATGAAGCGACGAATAAACAACTTTTTAACTTAAACCAATGAGCAATATATATTTTTTTTAAAAAAGACGACGTGTCTTTGCCTTTAGACTAAAATAATGTAACTTTTTAGTAGTTTATTATTATTAATAATAGTAACAATGTTTGATGATGGTGACGATGGTGGTAATCTAAGAATATGTATTACCACCACTACAGCAACAAACAGCTACCTCAAATAATCATAAAAATAATACATAAAAATAGCAGAATGAGAGGAAAACCGTAAATAGTTAATATACGTACGTATGTAACAGTTTTTTATTTAGTATCCCAACTTCACAGTTTGTTTTTTTCATTGTTACGACAACCTCATAAATAGTTGATTTGAGAAGAAGGTGTCAAGGGAACAGGAAACCGACTGAAACAAGCAAGAAGGATAACAGATTAGGAGGACTACTTCAATTCAAATTACATTCATGATATATTATAATAAGAGGTTTCTTATAGTGTGGTAGTTTTATGCTTAAATTATTGTCGCTAAAAAAATGGTTGTTCATAATAACAACAATAATAATAATGATACACACAGGCTAAATAAATTTTCTAATTTTAATCAAAAAAAGTAGAATGGATTAAATATGTGGGAAGTTTTTTTTTTGAATCAATGAAAATGTTATAAGAATGAATTCCTTACAAAAATTAATTACGAAAGAATGTGTATTAGCTGACTGATGATGATGATGGCGATGGGTGAATGATATTGGGAAAAAATTCTCATTTGAAAGAAAATCAAACAAAATATTATTCAGCCTAAGTTGCAAGTCCCTTAAACCCAAGAATAAGAACTCCATCATATTTCAGGAAGACTGGAGCGACTGGCGTTTATTTTGATGGCCACTGACTGTTTAAGTTTGTAAGCCACTCTATTTACGTTTGTGTAAAAGAGCTTTCACTGGGTCTCAGATTTTACAACATTTACAGCTCAGCTACAATTTTAATGAATTGTCCTCAATACTTCTAGGCATTTAAAAAAAGATAGGGAACTAGTTGCAAAATAATGTGTTATTTTTTTTGAAGATACCGTAATCGGACTTGTAATCAAAGTCATTCGCGTTTCCTGTCCCACCACCACCGGCATCATTATCAACACACTACCACCACCACCACAACTAATGCTCTCTTAGAAATTGACTTAGAGAGATAATGTAATTATTTGACTCAGCTTTCCTTTCCTTTGTACATTGAAAAAATAAATAAATACCTTGGCCTGTGTAAATTACATTTCATACCTATTTATGTACATTAAATGATATATGGTTTTAAATGTGGTTGCATTATTAGTGTGATTTTGACTTTTGACTATATAGTACCAAGTCATTTATGGTTCTGAAGTATTTGTTCTTCTTAAACTATGTTCTATAAATAATATGTTGTCATTTGTTAGTTTTTACACTAAAACCCTAAACCATGTTCAGAGTTCATTGAGATTATTGATCAATGTTTTTTCACAGCAGTAGTAGCAGTAGTAGTAAAAACATTAGCGTCAAAACTCTTATCAACATCGCGATGAATATGAGGACTGAGGAGGAGGAGGATTGTGATGCCAAATGTAAACCGAATGCGAGCAGCGCAGTTAGTTAGTGAAAAGTAGGAGACGAGACAATAATAATTTTAAACTGTTTACAAAAAAAAGTATGAAAAGAAACAAGCCGGAAATGATAACATTTCAAAAGAAATGAATACATTCATTTGTAACATGTTGTTGTACATACGACGAGGCTAATAAAAAAGGATAAAAAGCCGAAAGGGGGGAAACGATCAGAGATTAATAGAATAATCATGATTCTCCACTCGTCACATTTATAAATATACTTGCATACCTCAATAATGCCAGCACAAATACTATCAAACAAAATTATAAATTCGGTCGGACATGCAAATTTATAAATGTAGCGGAAAGATAAGATGCAATGGTGGTGCTTTAAAAATTTCTTTTTGAAATGCTACTCCGTATTGTTATTTATTTCAATAGGACAGAGATATGCAAGGCATTTTGTTGTCGTCAGTATAGAAGTCAGACACTTAATAAAAGTTTTCTTGATATATTTTTTTTCAAACAAAAGGGACGGCCATGTTTCATAGTTTAGTTGGTGTGTCTCTTTTTCTTAACGAACTGTACAATAAAATTTATGCTGTTTATTATTATTATTTGCTGTAATTTAACTCTAATCCTGATTTGCAAGTAGTCTACGACAGAGTGAGATAAGAGCTTCCGTTTTTTCGCGCAGTGAAATTCACACAGACTCGCTGATGCTAACTCACAAAAGTTGAAAAAAAGTGGATTTGTGTACAAGAAAACAAAGTGACACGTCTTTCTTTAGGCATCCTCTTCACTTGTTTCTAGCGTAAACTGAAATATTTTTTAACGGTGGGCACGTACACTTGTTTCTAACCTTTTTCTTTGCTTGAGACGACTTGGTTTAAACGTAAAAAAAAATTAAATGGGAACAGGCTTATCATGATTATATTTTAAGCTGTAAAAATACAATAATAGGCAATAATCTGTCTCGCTCTCGCTAAAACTTGTAGAACAGTGGTACAGTTAATTTTATTGTTATTATTTTTGTTCAATCTGAGGCACAATCCGTCTCTTTTTCATTTGAAACAAATTATACAAAGACGAAAAGGTTTATTAGTGCTACAAAAGTGATGCGGAGGAGGAGTCTTTTTCTTTGCTAATGAATTAGATAGTTTGATTAGTAATCAGTAAAAATGTAAAAAAAAGTACCTTTCTAGTACCATTTAAGTGGGGATTTTATAATTACTTTCGAAGTAAAAGAGGCGACATGCTGGGTATTTTATGAGAGTTTGAGATGCTTCCTCAATTTCAATAGATTGGGAAACACGTGTGAAAAAAACTATATTATTCACCACAGTTGATGAATGACAACTGGCAACGTATGAATATTATAATTTGAGGCCATGAATGATGAACGGGGGCCTAAACCCTGTAAAATAGCATAGACACAAAAAATGAAAAATAACAGCTAAATGAAAATGGGGGACACCCAATCAGAACCATTACAAGATGTTGATTTCAATAATTGCTTACACACGCATACTATTTACTTTGAGGCTAACATTTCCAGGATTTAATGATCAATGATACTGCCATACCGACATAAAAATGATTTTGCTAAACATTACATTAAAGAAAGCAACCAACAAAGTTGGAATGAATTGTACCAGTAGTATTTTTGCATAATTCACTCCTTTTTTTGTAAAGCCAAAAATTTATCATCCGATTTTCAAGTCTAGTCAACATTGCATTACAGAATAGTTTGTCTGTAATAAGTATCTAAACTTTATGCACTTTGTTTATGACTACAGAGCAATAATCACTAAAGAAGTGGATTGTGCCCTTACCCAATGTTACTACCCAATGTTACTTAATTGCATACATACCATGTCAACGAAAATTTTAATTTTTTACTGTTGAACTACTATAGTTATCAATTGGCTTTATAATTTGTTATGTCTAGAAATTATGCTATCATTACTGTGTTTGTCATATACGACACTAACTGGACGTTTTCGTTGATGATCTTTGATAATATTAGCTATTTAAATAATAGCACAGTCTCTTGGATTCCAGGAAAATCCTTTTGTTGGAGTGGGAGTAGACGTAGCAGGGTAACTACCACTTTGATTTCGGGCAGGTTCGAATCTGCTACAATCGGAGCTAAACGAAGAATTTGGTGTAAGTTTAGTCCAATTGGTGCATCCACTTGCGTTGCTGGTGTTGTCACTGCCATTATAGTAACGCCGATAACTGACTTGTGGCGATGAGTAGCCGCTAATACTTGACACGTCAAAAGGTGTTCCATAAGAAGACAAATCCCCATGAGAATACCGCGATGGAGGATAATAAGAGTCGTCTGATGATGTTTGGGACCAGGGCGATACACCTAGACAACGAAAATTAAAGGAAGGGACAAAAACATTTACAACGTTTCAGCAATTTACAATTAAATACGTTTATTCATGATTTACTTTTAAGGAGTGAATAGATAATTGATTTACTTGATGCCTCCGAAATTGAATAAGTATTTCCGTAGCCATCGTAATTTGATCCTACACTACTGCCATATCCCTGCTGGAGTGCTTGATAAGGGGTCTGGGGCATCCTGAAAAAAATAATAAATTTTTGAGGTGAAAGCAGAAATTAAATCGATAACAAATTGCAGACAATGAAATCAGCAACAAATGTTCAGAGTTCAGTCAGCAAGTAAATGATTTTTTTAAAAACAATTAACATACCCATTTCGAGGACTGGCTTGATTGTCTGTATACATCTTTAAGCACAAGTTCACGTTGTATCTTCCTGCCGTAGCGAAATACAAATGTATATTTGGATGCTGAGAATGATTCATGATAATTTGTTGATGGTGAGGTGTTTCGACTAGAAGTTTTTTAGTGAAAAACTAAAACTCCGAAAAATTACACAAACAAATCCAACCGTCAAGTCACTACGAATATTTTGTTCAGGAAAAATCAAAGTTTGGAGGGTCTGAAGTTTCTCTTTCTTTCTTCCTCTGAAAACACTTCAAAGTTACAGGGTCGAAAAGAAAACGAAAGTTGCTTGACAGTTTACGCCCAATATACTGGACAGTTATGCCCACTCGTGAGAACAGAGAAATGGGGAGGATGTGTTTTCCCGAAGACAAACTGACTATTGCTAGCAGGGTAAATGAATCATAAATAATTCTAAAAAAATACTCATTACTAAGGACGGAATTGACCGTCAAAGCTTGTTGTTTGCTGATAATCTGCTTACAGGATGAAAGGGTGCTTGATATTGATGATACTTGATTTCGTTTCGTTTATGAAATCAGTTAATGACAATAATGAAAAATAAGTGAATTTGATAGTATGCATATATATATGAATTGAATGGGAGCACATTTTTATTACTCTGCATTCTAAAAGATAAAAGCCACTACTTGCATGTTGTTAATTGTAGGTGGATATAAGATACCCACTAGTCATTCACGTAGATTAAAATATTTAAATCAATGAAAAAATAGGCAATACGAGTTTATGCAGTGTGGTAGGAAATCTACTTTGAATTGAATGAAATTTTATTGAATTACTTTTTTCATTGAAACATTGTTTAACAAAATGAGGATGTTTTGAATACGATTCAGAATCAGTGAATCCAACTATAAATTTTTTTTTATCGTAATTGACTTTAAACAGAAACATTTGACGGTACTGTCGTATGCAAATTTTCATTTAGAAATTGTAAGAAACGATAGTTTACATAAAAACTACATCTTGAATGGAATTTGTCAAAAAGTTTGAGTCCACCTTCACAGTAGAGCCACATTATGTATTTATCTGATGCATGAAAGAGTGATAAATGGGAAAAATAATAGAAAGGACGGATGTATGGAACAAAAAAATGTATTATTTTTTACATTTGAAATGTATATTTTTAATCCATTCAAATTCCATTCCTAGCAATAAGTCATTTTAAGCAAGTAGTGAAGCCAAGTATCCCAATTAATGCTTTAATCAATTTAATTTAATTTTGATTCGATGTATTTAAAAAAATTACAAACGTAAATGCTTACAGACGATTTTGGGCGTTTAGGTTGTATGATAGTTTAGAGCAGTAGATTTCAAAAGCAGAGGTAAAAGAAAATTTTTATCAGGTAATAAGTTAAATGCCTAAATGTTGCCACATTCCTTCCTTAGCCATTCCAATCTTGAATTAATGACCAATACAGAGTTTATCAAATAAAAAATTATTTCATTGCCAATGTCAAATTTTGCGAAAAAATTCTTGATATAGAATAAGTGATAAATTTAGTACTAAATAATTACACACCTATGTATGTAAGTATGGAAAAATGCTTTTAAGCTACATTTAAAATCAAATGCATAGTAGTCATTGCTACAGTTAAGGCTGGTCACAAAAAATGTCCTTCACACTGATGGTCATACGTAATGTCCTTCTTTAGCTTAGCTCTACTAAGCTTGTTCATCATTTGAGATGCAAGTTCATTTTTTCATTATAGAACCTGAATTGGCAACTGTAGATGGGTACGTCGGTCACTTTAGCAGGACCGAAGCCATCTGTCACATGTTTATGTCTGGTGATAACCGTTAAGTTAGAAATCAAATCATAGCAGATTTTGACATTGGTGGACCTGCGTCATGGTTGATGGTTATTTCGGTCACCCGAGGACTCAAACTGGTTATTTAGTCCCATACTACCGATTATTACCAGTGGACTCCAAAATCATTTGGCCTCTTCGCATTGGGAAGCTCCCAAGAACCTTTACCACCTAAAAACCAAATTTTGGCGTAGACTGTTGACAGCTCTTTTCCTCAAGCTATCGCGAGTATTTATGGCCGGCCAAAATGCCGGATATATACATGATGACGATTTTTTAGGGTTCCTTAATTTATGGTATTACAGTGGCCATCTAAATTTCACACTGACATCATGGAAATTGAAAGTATAGTGTGAACCGAGCCAGAGGGCCTCAGAGGCACTGAGACTTGACTGTAATATGAGGAGCCAGCCTGCAAATACTGCAATGAAAATTTGGAAGAATCATGGAACCCCGTCTCCAAACCCCAAAAATCTTGTCTTGTTTTTCAGCAGAGGAAATTAGAGATCATCAGCTGAGGAGATTTCCTCTTGTTGCATGATCATCTCTGACAACCACATGCATGCTTCATTCTGCGAGGTAATCTCACTAACACTGTTGCTATGCATCACTTCATTTCTTCATTTACCTTATTGCTACACTCGCTATATCGCAACTAATCCAAAGATAATTATTTGCCGAGTTTTTTCAGGTTGGTGGATATTATCTATAAGAATATAAACGTCAGGTCAGGTCTGACAAAGCTTGCAGGCAGCGTATATCGGAGAGGTGGAATGAAATCATAATTGACAAAAACAGGTGCTGGTGGCAGTGCATTATTTTAAGGTTCACCAGAGCCTCTCATATACATAATTAGGTACATACGAAAAATGAGCCGAGGAGCAACATGGCTTCTCAAGCCAATTAAAGGTCTTCTCCTTGACATCTCTGGAGTGCTGCGAGACGGGGAGCAACCTATTCCAGGATCTGTGGACGCGTTTAACATGTGTGTATATTTACATGATTTTATTAGTTTCGTATTTTATGAGTTGATGGAGAAATCTTATTAATTTATGAAAATACTTGGTTTTTTGTATAGGTTGAGAAAAAGTGGCTTGCCGTTTCGGTTGTTGACGAATGAAACACAGGTCACGGTTCAAAAGTCTGTTGAAAAGCTTTTGGCCCTTGGATACACCGGTCTAACCTCTGACGATATTTTTGCACCGGCCCCAGCCGCTGCAGAGCATATAAAACAGCATAAATTGAAACCGTATCTGCTGGTGCATCCAAATGTAATTTGAAATTGATTAATTCTCTCTATTTGTTTTCCCTAGGAGATTTCGTGTATTTTTCAGGTGCTTCCTGAATTCGAAGGGATTGACACGACAAATCCAAATTGCGTTGTGGTGGGAGACGCTGCTGAACATTTTACCTATAATCGCCTGAATGAGGCGTTTCGTGTCTTACTCGGCCAAAAGGATGCAAAGCAACCTGTGCAACTGTTTAGCTTGGGAAAAGGAAAATACTACAAGGAAGTAGATGGACTCTGTTTAGATTTGGGACCCTTTACCGTTGGATTAGAGTATGCTACGGGTACCACCGCCACAATTTTCGGAAAACCCAGCCCAACGTATTTTTTGAACGCAGTTAAAGCTTTGGGATTGGAACCCGAGGAGGTGGTGATGGTTGGAGATGATATTTTAGGGGATGTAGGTGGTGCTCAAGGAGCTGGTCTACGTGGGCTACTTGTAAGAACTGGAAAGTTCAGACCTTCAGATGAAAATCATGAAACTGTCAAACCGGATGGGATTGTTGATAATCTTATGGAAGTGGTGCAACTGTTATTACAGTCGGAAAATTTGAAAGTTCCATCCTAGCAATATTTGAGTATGAAAGAAGGCAGTATAATACAATCATGTGTCTTGATTGGGAAAAACATCATAATATGTCATTGAAACTGATAATTACAAAGAGTGTATTACTATAAAAAAAGTATAAATGACTAAAAATAAATACATAATTATGGCGAAAAAAGTTATTTTCAACTATATAATACTAATATGTACTACTAATATGTACTTAAATTTTTGGTTCCAATACCATGTTCATCTTTTCCATTCATCTCGTTTTCAATATTCTTTCATTTCTAGCCAAGCTAGTTTTTTACTCAATTCAGATTTATATTGGCTGTAAATACATTGGTGTGTTTACCGTGTTTTTTACCGTGAAATGATTTTACTAGTCTTGCATTCATAGCCATAATGCTATCACTTATTGGAACACATGCACTTATAGGGCTTCATTATTACCACCAGTGCAGCACTATATACATAGTCAATAGTAATTTGGAAACATCAGAGCTATATTTTAATTATCAGCTACATGAACACAACTTATAAAGGTGAAAGGTTACTTGGGTAATTGGTTTTTCATCTTTTGTCAAAATTACTATTGAATTAATAAGAACAATTAAGCATGTAATGAAGTCATTAAAAAGCAACAGAATAGACATGTAACACGTAACAGCCATCATGTTATCTACCCGGTCCTGTTCCCCTCTTTTCACAGAGAAATTCTCATTTCCGTTTGTCACAACTTGTAAACATCATCATCATCATCACCAAGGTATATCCCTTCACCACTACTCTTCATTTCCTCTATGACATCAAGGCTTTTTCTGTTCACAACTAGGTATTTACCTCCAACGCAGCTTTCACGTATGCTTATTAATAATTTATTTTCCAAACAGTTTCATTTCCTTTTACAGCTTGTTCTGTTGTTGCTCTAACCAGGAGAGACCGACTACATTAGAAAAAAGGAAAATGCAAATAGATTCAATATTCCATTCAGTAGAATGGAGTGTGCAGACAAACTATGGGAGTAAACTATGGTAGTCTGGTAGCATCATAATAGCAGTAGATATGTCTCATATTAATATAAATGAATGTACTAAAAATCTTTTCATATCAAAGCTCTAGGGTTAAAATATTTATTGCATAAAAGAGTAATTCGAAATAATGGAGTAAACAGAGGGAGAGAATAGTATAAAGAATGCTCAGAGAAAAATACTGAACTTAATATTTGGTCAAGTAATACATCAGTTTATGAAAATTGCAATTTGTCTAAATTTTCCTTTTCAAGTTATCTTCCTTTCTCCATATTTTAAAAATTTGGATAGTCATGTAAGTACTTATTACTTGTTTTAGATTGTCACACACACATTTGCATTACCATTTGTCACAACTAATTAATTAGCAGAGGACGATACCCCAACGAGAAATTGAAGGAAGTGAAATCATTATTTTAAAATTGATAAAGTCGTTTAAGCAATTTTCACTATTCTTCCCAAATCCCTGCTCTTTCAGTTCAGAGTCTGCCCGTCCCCCCTTTTACTTTTCATTCATCCACATCACTGAGGTTTTTTTTAGCAGCAACCATACCGACGACGACAGGCACGGTAGACATGTACCATCAAAAATACGGAAAAGGAAAAAAATAGTCTCTGCTGTGTGCCGTGAAAGTGAAAAGCACCAG
>JAHZMZ010005161.1:0-20577 GCA_027743805.1 Lepidocyrtoides sp. E14
TTACACTCATCTAGTTTAAGTTAAAGTCCACTCTCTCCCATAAAAGTTAAACTTGGATTTGTATCATTCTGCATCATTTATGTATTAATGCATATATTGTTACTCATATTTGGCATTTGTGTCGTAGTAGTTTTGTACATTGCGAAGGGCTATATTTAAATCAATTTTTAATGCATAGGAAATTAGAGCATGTTTTTGTAGTGTGTTTACAAACATTGAAACTTACACAGAACCAAGATCCGTAAAAAAATACTTTCACCAAAAAGTACTTCCTTCCACTTTTTACATTAGACATACAAAGCAAAAACTTGCTAAGCAAGAAATTAGTTCACTTTGAAAAAAAATAAGTAAATTAAGTCGAATAATATATTTAAAATTATACTCATCATCGTTGTACAGTAAACAAACGGAAGCAATTTTTTCCCCAAAAATCAAGGCAAGTTACCTAGTACCTGAAAATTTTCGAGACACTTTTTAACAAGATAACTTCTTACTTTTTTTTGAAACAGAAAAAGGATTTAACAGTTTTTACATCATTTGGCAAATTATTCCAAAAAAAAAATAGCACGATAGTGAAAGGGTTTCATGCCAGAACTAGACTTTGATTTATAAATACGTTCGAAATCAGTTTTCCGTCGTTGAGATAATGGCTTGACAAAGTAATCAGTAAAGTACATTTTATTACAACTATTGTTAATTCGAAACATTATACACAATATGCATTCATACTATCTAGATGTATAGGGATTGCCTTTTACAAAAAATTAACAGAAAAAATATTCATCAAATTTTGTCGGAACTTTTTATTATGTAGGCCACAAAACACGAGAAATTATTGTAGCAAAAAAAATCCTGTGAAAGTAAAATTCAAAGAAACAATGAAATAAAGCCTACTTTTTAAAATACATAACTGAATAGCGCAAAGTTTCCACACTTTCTACTTTGTCTTGCTGATCTGTTTTGATCTCATTATCAAATCAATAATCCTTCATAAATTTTTCAGTGACAGACTAGTGCAAACTTTTATGACCAAATTCGATTTTTAAAACTGCCATTAAAAATAGTCTGGTACTTTGAATATTATGTATTCTATACGGGTAATCTCCATCAAACTAATGGAAGGACAAGGAAAAAGATAACAGACAAGTTGAACAAGTTTTAAAATGTAATATTAGAACATTCTAGTCTCTGCACCGCGGTACATTGTAAGTTTGGTAGCCAATCTTCAAATTCTACGAGATGTTTGATTTACTTTTTGACTACTGTAATTATGTTATTGATTCAATGTATTCTCTTTTTAATTGTTTTTTTTCCTTGTTCCTTTTGTACGTAGGTATGCACGTGATTTTGAGCTCATAGTCTGCAAGATGACTTTCACTGGCATCACGTTCAACTCTGTAGCTGCTTTTAAAATTTGCAGCTGAAGTTTCCATCAAAGACTGTATCCTTTTGCGTGTTGTAAAAGTTAGATTAGGATGGTATTTTGAAGTATGTCTGCACAAAGTAGCTGTCTTTCCAAATTAAATTACACTAAATGATAAGTATGTTCTGATTGTGCCTCTATTTTTTAGAGTCGGCTTGCTTAATCGTTACGTGAGAGTTTGATAAAATGATGGTATGTTATTTTAGTTGATAAAAGATCGACCAAAATCTTTTATCAACTACAATGTGTGCTTATACTGGTGCAGTTAAGTAATTTACTCATATAGCTCTTCTTTGAAGGCCATAGTCAGTAGGTATGAAGTATCATTTAAACCGAGCAAATGACATTTCAGTGTTATTGAATTGTTGTGAGATTATGTTACAGGCAGTTGAAGTTTTAAAAAATATATAGGGTTTAGGAAGATGGTAGGATGAACTCCTTTCTCTCTCTCTTTTCCTGAGAAAAAAATGAGTTGTCAAGATAAAAGAACGTGTTACGTGTTTTGCAACTGATCAATTGTACATGCTAAAAGTAGTGCAGAGACGTCATACTGACAACCAACAAAATTGACGGATAGTAAATTGGCTGACATACATATAACATCACTAGAACGCAAGCTCATATTGATGAGCGGTAAACCATTGGTGGCTGTGTACACTGTGCAGTTATTTTGCTAACTGCATAAAGATAGCTTTCTGTGGCTTTCACTGCAACAAGTCTGACTCGAGTCAGTGTTTCAGATTTCAATAAGCTGGTCAAACATCGGGCACGGAAAAATCAATTCTAAGCGTTCATACTCTTTTCAGCGAAAAAAATTACCAGTACATACCTTCAAACATTGGTTCCTTGTGTGTGATGCCAATTGTAAATATATTTAGCAATAATCTGTTGACAAATGTTAAGATTGGTTGCACAGTTTTTGCTGCATGTGCTGGATTTAAAGTAATCATTAACGTCATTGAAATTAACATCATGGGTAAATAATTTTCATGCCCATCGAAACTACCGTCGGTTTCACGTACAGTTGGAATTGGTAGTTAACAAACTACGTTGAATTCAGTTTTTGGTAGTAGTGCCACCGTCACCGACGAACCGAAAATGTAAATATTTGACGGTAGCATTTCTGCATTAAATAAAGCAATGGAAGACAATATTTATATTTGTTTTATAAGAACAACGAACAAGATTATAAATAATAACCATTATGACTGGAACCTTTTATACACACTTGAAGTTCAAGAATTGTGCTGAAGGTTATTTATTAGGAATATAATCATACCTACCAGTCATAGTAAATAGGTAATTACGAAACCAGTCCAACAACTTTATTTACATCCTCGTTCTCATTCATAATATTACTGCTATGACAATGGTTTCTATGTCAGGCAGTTTGTCATGCAAAATAATAGTAGCTACATTTCGAAACACTCATCCTCATGATTACGATTTCGACTTAGGTAATTTCATTCCCTGTTGCTGTTGCTATACACAACCTTGGTATTAAGATGCTAACGGTCTGATGAGATGTGTCTGTTTACCACCGTCTCTATTCAAAGTTTCTGTTGACGTTTTCCTGGCAATAATTGAAACAAAATATATAACAACTTTGCTGGAAATGCCACTTCTCCTAATCCTCAGTCGTAAAGATCTTACATTCGTTCCGATTAAATCTTCCACGCATTTGTACTTGAAAAACATGCATCAGCGTAAAACTGTAGAGCAAGATGATCTTACCTCTATTACATAAAATAATCTTATGGGCAATACATGTCAAACACGGATGTAAATGTAGATAATAAACATATTATGTACCATGAAGACAGTACAAAGAAAAGTGAAAGTTTCTCTTTTATTGTAGCTTACTTAGCCGCAACTCACTCCGGTGTTATTGGCTATCATCCACATTACCTACTCACTGTTATACTGATGATGACTAAAGTCTACTCCCACGCTGAAGCCCAATTTGAGACGACAACTGTATTAATATCAATAATAAAAACTATGAAGATGATGGTAATCCATGATGAAATATCTGTTCTTCCGCTACTTTGAAAAATAAGGAGAAAATGCGTACCATATGGCAAAAATTAATCGGACGGAAAAATGGTAGTAATTTTAATGGGCTGTTTCGCAAAGGTTGTTGCTTTATACTCTGAAAATGACTGATTATGCGTACCGATGACGATACAAGTATTCTGAGAAAACGCACAAAACGAAAGATGGCAATGACAAGGGAACGAAAAAGGAAATGAAGCGGTTGTTACCTGTTACAACAAGGCATATATAAACAATAGTAATTGTTTACCTGAAAATACGGAAAGCATTTTATCCAGGGAAAAATGACATGCTATCCTATGATGTAAAATTGGTGTATTCTTTTGCTTTCTAAAAGTAATTTCATTGTCGGTCTTTGTGTTTCAGAATAGTAAAGCTGTTTAGAAAAAACCTTGAGTACCTGAAAGCAAAAGTCCGAAATGGCTAGGTTGTGTTAAAACGAACGTGCTTGCTCAATTCGCTTTGTGTGCATCTTAGTTTTTATCCTCTGAAAGGAAACAGTAGAGTAATTGTAAAAAAATTGAATCTTATGTTTTCCATGCTGAAAAGGCAGTGCACTGAGTTCCTTTTGTGTTTCAGAGTTAACCTGAAACTTCACTTTCTTGGACCGCAGTATGCTGCATAATAATGCCCTTTTTAGTGGTGCTGACTGAATTCATCATTTCAATGTGGTTTCTGATCCTGATGGCTTTGTTTTTCTAAAGTATGAGAAATTGATGCAGAAACACAAAAAATGCACGCTTCTTTGTTGGCGGACAAAGAGATTGAAATTTGAAGGCGATGATAAACATATTTGAAAACAAGTCAGCAACAATAGTAGCCAGAAACCAGACATGCATGCTGTGCATAAACAACTGAAAACTCAAAGGACATGTTACATTCCTCGAAACAATGCAAAATGGGATCTTTTATTGGCTGAATACATTTCAAATAGTACAGAAGCGCAAAACATTTTAGCTTGCAGTCGGCAAGAGAAAAATCAGTTTTTGCAGAAACAGCATAAGTAGGTTTTCAAGAACCTAGATATTGAGCTAGGTAAACGGGGAAATGTGAATGTGCATAAAATTGTCTGTTCAATTTCAATACATAGTGTTGCGGCGAAGTGAAAAATTTCAAACACTAACTTCCTTGTAGTGTGGAAGAAAATGCTGGGTTGAGTCATACACATGCCTCATAAAATGTACCTATGTGTGAAAGCTGCCTATTGGTATGAAGCAATTTACTTTTTTTTACGTAACTTTACGGATATCATCTAAAATGCGCCTTACTTTCCGGCAAAATAAAAATGCATAATACGACCGTAAAAAAAGGCTTGAGCCACTGTACATGTGTTCATGCTGCTTAAGGACGAGTAAATCATATGCATTTTTAAAAAGGATACTTAAAAGGAACCTTTATTGGTCAGAAACTAATGGATTTCGTAAGAATATTATGACCTCTCAGGATTTCCAAAGAAATTGCAAGCGATATACTAATAATATTGGTAGGAACAGTATAGCAGTAAAATATAAAGACTGCATCGGTTCGGTTCCCTAAAAATAAAATGATGTACACTAACACACCAACTCTGTAGCAAGGTTCTGTATTATGGAATGTGATTTTAACCTGAAACGTTGAAAACAAAGTGGTTCCTCCACATCATCCTTCAAATCTGTTAACTTATTAAAGTTGACGGTGGTCCAGTGCCAAGTAAAAGACTTCCCATTTACCCTAGTATGTACATTTTTACTATGAACACCTTCATAATTCCAAGGCTTCATCATGAATTAGTTGTATTCTTTGCTTTCACTAAGTTTTCGCTGGACTTTAGGAGAAATCCTGCAAATATGATACTAATTCTCATTTCTTTCGGTCAGAGTCTAAATTTACTTTATGAGTATATTCCATATAATTTTCCTTTCGTGCCTTTCTGAAAGCCATTATTATAAACCACAAAGATGAGATGGGTCATACTAATATTGATCCTAGATTCTAAATCCTTACAACAAATTGTTATTGTTGGTACACTTATTATTGTTATTAGAGAGGTCTGTGGACTCTCTTATAAGATCGTGACTGTTCTACAGCCGTCCGGCCGTAACTTTAACTAGTGGAAGAACTAAAGGTTTAAAGGGAGAAACAGCTTGCTTTTGGTGTCCGAAGGTGACCGCAAAGCACCTGATTATGGTCCAAAGTTCTCCCTGCTCTGGCATTTTATGCTTTATTATATGCCTGTTATTGTGATAAAGATGTCTAAAAGTACTCATAAATACACTTACGAGAAGATAACATAGAGGTCTATTTTCAAGTGGCGGATCTGTATAGAGAGAAAATGAATGGGATCTCTTTGGCGTGGACATGGAATATTAAAGTGGAGTGGACTTTCTCTTCCCTCCATCTAGTCCGTCATTTCACTCCATTTATTTTTTTATTTTCCTTTCCTCCCTCAAACAAGTATCAATGCAGAATAAGGCAGCTACTCTATTTGCTGCCATTTCCGTTGATACTGCCACAGCTACTTTCGCCAGACTTGTTTTCAGCGTGCATATAGTAGTTGTGCTGTAGTGCTGTGGGATGAAAAGAAAACCAAAAAACACGGAGCAACAAGACACTTTTCACTCACAATTCGCTTGCCTTTCCTCCAGTCAACAGCACTTTTCTTTTCTCTCTTCCTCTTTTTAGCCATCTCGCTTTCTCGTCTCTTACTGTAAAACCAGATATTTTATGGTGTAGTAGTCACTTGTCTTTGTCTCGGAGGTCCAATTTATCATTGCAGATCAACCTGTTACGGAAGACATTTGAAGTTTTTTATTTTCAATCTACTTCCTTCTCTATCTAACAAAATTCGTTTCCTTTACCTCAATTGAAAATACATTTTTCATGTAAAAAACTTACTGAAAATATCAACCGATACGCCAGGTGTCCATATAAAGAATACAACAAAAGATTTCTTCAATATTAACATTGGTTATATTTTTTTCGTATGAAGAAAGGCCTACAGTGTATAGTATTTTTCTTGAAAAAAAAATTGTTTTCTAAAAGTCGTCACTTCTTAAAATAGAAATATCAATTGAGTGAAATCACGAAGTCATTATTGTTCCCTAAAAAGGGTACATTTTCTTCAAGTAGGATATTTTGTGAGTCCCAAATAAACAAAGTGAAATAGCAACGTTGTCAACACCACCAGTATATAAACCGATATAATATAATATCCTGTTACAGCACACAGCAGGTAAATTGAATCGTTAGTATTTCAGATAACAATTAACCAGAAAACATCTTCATACTACGACAGAGCATGTAATAGATACTCTCTTTCAGAGAAAACGAGACCGAGATTTATTTAAGAAGCCCCAAATTCAAGAATATAAAAAACGGTACTCGAGGCAAAGTAAAATCTGCTAACAAAATTGAACGTCTTAAAATTAGTTGTCCTGTATCAGCATTAAAAAATATATTGAATACGTCAGTTAAGTTGTGTTATTCATTACCACTGTTGCAATCTTTTGAAGAGCACTCATTGCAAAAGTTGTGGGCATAATAAGTATTTTTAATGGTTCCAGTCTCTAAAGTAACAACGCCAAAATCCCACCAGAAGGAATGGGGAAATTTTGTTAAGTTTTATCTTTCATAGTTTTTTTTTTTTGCCAACAAGATGTTGTTGCTCTGAGCTGAAGAAATTTGATAAGGGCCGTATTTCTCTTGTCATCATCTAAAATTCAGTTAACTTGAAAAAGTATCTAGCAGTTTAATGCACTAAGAAGAAAAAACAATCTCTTCACTGATTACTATTATTATTATTACGTGCTTATACAAAAAGTTGGTTAACTTTCCAGTGCGGGAAGGAGGGAGCATCTCATTCCGCCGGATCAACGGTAAGTAAAAAAAAACTAATACAAAAACAAAAAAGTTTTTATTTTCAGTTATTTTTTGATGGACTGGGGAAAATGGGACGTCATGAAATGGTAAACACGGTTGTAGCTTCATTTGTCTTACTTTTAAAAGAAAACTTTCCAAACTTTTCTTTTCCTGCATTATTATTATTAGTGGTGGTAGTAGTAGACATAGACGGTAGCAGACAATAGGAAATACCAATTTCAATGTCTTTAGTGTCGCTTCCTACTTGTTTAGGGATAGAGTCATGCTGAAATGAAGGCTGTTATTGTAAGAATAAAGGTAACAATTTCTTGGAAGGGTTTGTAAAAAATGTTCCAGCAGGAATTTATAGTAGCAGACAGCAAAATTGCTATTGTTGCTAATTTTCAAAGAGTTTTTTTTTCTTCAGATACATGCCACATGGTAGTAGCGTATGTATCTCTAATGACATAGACGGCACGCAATCCTTTGCTATTCAAAGTCATTCTACTAGGCAGTTGTGTCTAATTAGGACCAATAAAAATTCCAATATAATCTCAGTAAAATCCTGTCTGGGATTAAACTGAATAAGTAGACATGTACTTGAAACCTTGTTTATCCACAACTTGATACTGAAAAATATCAAAGGAATAGCCGTAAACATGTTATATCGTATTACACTTCCGGAACACCAACAGAGCGTTTTAAAATATACGGGAAGCTATGACACATTTAGCACCTAATGGATAATAATTAATAATATGACATGCATTATTATCTGGAAGAAATGGAATATTGCAATGAAATGCATGGTAAACTAATAAAGGTTATGGGTATTATACTTGATGGAGAGGTTAGCTCCACCGTTCATCAAGTAGCTCCATATGGTAGCGAATATTTACGTTTGCCGACAAGTCAACCACTTTTACCTTTTATGTATTAAAAATTTCTTTCTCCCACTTTGGTGCTGACGATCATACTCGAAAACTTATTGAGACTTTATCCTAACAACATGTCCTCAGCAGAAATTCAATTAGATGCTACCGTTTCAAAAAACACGTCTGATAGTAGTGCATATTTACAACTTAAGGAGCGAAATAAGTTAACCTTGGAGTTACCTGTAATGGGAAATATCTAGGTACACAACTGGATAATGGGAATTTCAAAGGATGACATAAATGATTTTGGCACGCTTTCACCTAACACGTCTACATGTTGTTAATATTCCTATCATATTATTACTGTTGGCATTAAACGCTGAAAAATATGCACGTAAAAGTTTATCACCTATCACCGCGCACAGGATACAAACCTTTTCCCATTGCACACTTCCAAAGCACTGTATTATTGTGGTGACATTTAAGAAAGTAGACGAGACCTCACATTTCTTATGTGCCCACATATTTTATCATATATGGGGAGCTCCCCTACTTTTCCAAAGAAAAAGGGATGAATGCAAGCAAACAGGTAAACAACGGGATGTATGTGCACACTGCATTGCTAATGTGTCCTACTAAACTGTAAAAAATCCATCGTGCACACTTACTTTTCATATAGATATACAGCAGCAGGAAGCAACTCAAGCGTGTATGCAGGAAGTCCATCGTATCTTGAGCTCATGTTGAAGCATATCATACGAAACTCGCAACAATCCCAGAAGGAGTTTGGTGATGGATGTAAAGATGACATGTATAACAATAACACACATGCATAAATATGTACAAATATTAAATACTATACACACAAGAGATAATAGGAAGTAAATAGGAAGACAGCTCCTACTTACTTTTTCTTGTCAAAACTGATGCCAATCTTATTTCACTGTCATTTTATGTAATTGATATTGTTATTATTGGTATCCACTTCGTTGCTGGACTATATACGCAACTACAATATCCTCTCTAAACACACACGTGTTATTTTTTAGGACACCTGAATATAACAAGCAGATTGATAGCTTTGAAGTGTATCTGAATAGCCAGGTACGCTCTAAAAATGTACCAGTTGCTTAAGTATCTGTTTTAATGAAAAGCAATGATATGTTATTGCTAGTATTATTAACAAGGGGTGCTAAGAGATACTTTACTCACTCGCTACTGAGTTTATGTACGTTTATTTTTTGGGATTCAGTTATATTTTTTCATTTGTTTAAATGACTAATTATATGGGTTTTTATGGACTTTTTTTAATATTATCTAGATGTTATAGAAAACATGAGTAGATGGTGAACGTTTTGAATATTTCTGAAATGGGATTCATGCAAATGCAATGTCATACAAAGTTTAGATTTTGCATGTATTTACATATGTATTTAGTTGGAGACGTAATTATGGGGATTGGGGATGTTGTATTAATCAAAACGTCAATCTTCAAATAAAGAGATACCCATGAGGTTTGTTAAATTCGTCATTTGTAGATCCAGATTGAAACTAGATACCGGTTAGAAAATTTACGGTCCTTTTTGCAAAGTGGAGTAGAACAAAGATTTCCGAATTACATGACAAAGTAGAGCGCAGTAAATCTATTTGATGTTTACCGTCTTACTATGAAGTGCAAGAGACGGGTAGTATCCTGGTAGATACATGCGTCTTCAAAGAAACTCGCATCACAGCCATGAACATTGGGAAATAAAAGAAACTGTAACAATATATATACATAGCTGTTTTATTGTATAGGTCTATTGTAGTTTGCTTGAGTTTAAATTTATAATTATCTAAACCATTTTTCAGTATTCAGACGGAATTTTTTAGTGGCTGGTTCGTGCCAAATTGTAATGTAATGGAAACAACAGATTTTCGCGTGTATAAATAGAAGAGTATGAGCTAGACTAGTTTATACTATGGTTTTTATTAAAACTTGATACTGTTTGAGCTGTTGTTGATACGAAGTTAGCATAATTTCTCTTCGTTTCCCCATAACGGTTTACACTAACAATTTTCTAAGTGTTAAATTTTGTAGAAGTTCACGCGCAAATGAATATTTTAAAAGAATTTTTACTGCTCTTATTTTTCATTTTTCTAATGATTACAGCTTTACTTTTTATAAGTCTATTATATTGTCGTAAGATTTACCAATTAAAGAAATTCACAATTTAAAACGCAGTCGCTTATACAGTATTTACCTTGTATATGTTGTCGATAATGCACCAACAACAGATGAATGAATCAAGAACAAATTTATTTCGCAGAAACAATGTAATTATTAGTGTTTTTGGTTAGGTACTTGACCTATATTTTGTTTATGTCTACAACTTTTTCTTAGTTAGTAATATCCCTTTTTCAACCTTACTACCTACATAGAGTATTACAATTACAATTTACAATGCTTTGTGTCTGTAGTCATTTTGATTCTGTTTTAATTGTCTCGTAAGAATCTAAAAAAAAATTCCCTCTCCATTTTGATTTTTCAAACTCCATTCACGCACTTTTATCATCAAAGTGAAACCAGTGAGCTTTTAGTAGTGTAATGTGTGCTAATAGTAACTTTCTAGTTTTGAATACGAAAGTTGCTAATACTAATAACGCAGCGTTGTCTGTGTGTATGTAAGCACTATAATTTCTGTTCTACTTATCATATTGACTTCAATTTTGGCAAACAAACACCATGACCAAAAGTCAACATCTTACTTTCATCTTACTAGTATTGAATTTCAGATCAATTGACCTTCTGTGACTCAAGATATGAGGGGAAGAGATACGCTGTAATGTAATGCAATTTACACGTCAAATCTTTTTTGTTCCACTAACGACGTTCATGTCACCCACAAGGGAGTTACTAAGTTGAGTATACTTTTCTAGTTAGTGCTTTGAATTAATAAGAAACGCACATAAATATTGCTAAAGATTGAATGCTAGAACTTTATTGAACTTGGATTTTTTATTGTTGCTGAGAAGTTCAATATTTTCTCGCTACATATTTTCTTTTTCCATCCTCACGTATCTTCAAAAAAAAAAAAAAAACGCGTCGTATTGATGATCTTTTGCAATCATGCCCAAACACATTTTCCTTTCCTTTTTTACTTCATTCCAGCTCTCTTCCAGTATTTATTCATGAAATTAACGCATGTCTCAGTAGTCCACTTGTCATGGTAAACCATCATTGGAGTCTAAAATACTTCATCATGGCGGTCTGAAAGACTTAAGCATTTAAGCCCGAAAGACTGCATCAAACTACTACCATCAGCACATACATTGTACACAGAGGCCAGCAGGGACGGAATTGACTTACAAATCTTTTACCAAATTTGTGCAATTTAATGTCCACTATTGAAGTATGTAACATATATTTTTGCATTTAGAAAACATTGCAGACACATTTGTCACCTGCCCCTTATCGCAATCACAGTGATCTGTAAGGTTCTTCCCCTTGGTCTAAACTATATAGGTACAAGTTTGAAGAAAATCGGTTGAAGGGTATCAAAGTTATGGTGCACATGGACAGACAGACAGACAAACAGAGAAATATACTAAATGCATAGCTACGCTTCATCAAAGATCCAGCTACTTAATCAGTGCGAGAGTCGATAAAACATCATGTTCGTTTCCAAGTACATTATCGATACCACTACCTGAAACGTTTGTCTCCTCTAACAGTGACAAGGGTAAATTAAAAATGTAGCACAAGGTGGTTCAATTTCATACCGCCAGTGTCTCATTGTGCGGTGCCTGATGTTCACATATTTTAATATGTGCTTCTGCGAATTTCCGGTAAAATAATGCAATAATACCAGAAAGGGTATTAGTACATTCGTGAATGCCTGTAAGCAAACGGATATTATGAGACGTTTAGTGGAGTATCATTGCAGAAAAACACGCAACAAAAGATCTGTTGTTACTTTATTCCTCTATAAGTTAAATGCAAACGTAAACGGATATTTAGGATGGGATTGATTACATATCCAGAAGGAAAGACTGAAAAGAGCTTGTAGTTCCTTTCTACGGAGGGAAAGAAGCAGTTTTATCATATTTCCGTTCAGTAAATAGTGCTAAGAATTTTTTTTACATCTGGAAGTGATACCAGCGTAGAATAAACATTAAACACATAACAGCAAGCGAACAGAAGGACATATCTTTTTATAGGCAATGACATTAGTTATAAAAGAATGCGGAAAACGTGATTTCATTTAAAATAAATTTCTGCATAATTTAAACTGTAAATCACCAAACAAGGTTAATAGTCATCTTACAAGAAAAACCTCTCCTCTACACCACCGCCACTGCCTTGCATTTTTGCACAAAAAGTGTAAATTTATTGCAGGAAAAATTGTATACAAATGCGGAAGATTCTGCAAATCATGTAAAGAACCACTTACCAATTCTCACTTTTGCTACTTCAGGTACTGAAATAACCTTGATTAATGCTGCTTCGAAATGCTATACTCCCAATCTTTTAGGATAAGTTTTTAAATAGGCATCACTGAATTCTACGTATTCATACTCATAAAAAAAATTTTATTTCTGTTGCAAGCTTTCGTTTAGCCGTAAAACTTGCTTTGTCATGCATACCATGAAACTGTGCATTCTTAGCAGCATAAAATGTCATGGTTTTGAATGGACGGTAATGGTTACAACTAAATAAATAGCGTAAAAACGTGATTAAAGTGGGGATCGATAGTACGACATGAAAAGATCATGAAACATCAATAGCCAAATTTCTGACATATTTGTCTATTGATCTTTCTCAATGAATCCAATTAAACACAAAATAATAATAATAATAATGGCACGGAGAATAATCAGACTGGACATGTTTTTGAAATAATTTTTATTGATATGCACGCAATAACGAAATAGAGACGTTGCCCAATGAATGAACGGGAAAGGAGGCCAGTTGCCAACAAGAGCAAAGAGGTTCTTTCTTCTTGTCAGTGACAGCACTATGCTAACGAACATGCTTGTATTGTTTGCGTCATGCAAGATTTCTTCTTAGTAAATTCGAGACGCTGCATTCACATTGCTTAAATATTAAGAGAGCATGGAGAACTGAAGTAACGATTTGTGCACACATTTCTAGGCAATTTTCAATTTCCTTTCATTCTTACTTATACTTCCTCCTACTTACTTCCACATAATGGGACCTTTTTGGTAACGTACAATAGCCAAAATGAATAATTAAATGTATACCTAATTACTTGCAAACTTGTACTGCTGCAAACGTTGGATTATAAAGTCAAATTTCCTTGTAAATCGAGTAAAGTTCAAAAGACATTTCAGCAAAATGCTAGAAAAGAAATTGTTTAAACAGATAGTGACAGGAGAATGCTTGTACGTTTTATAAACTGGTAAAAAACTTTTAATTTTGTGTGTACTGGGTGTCTTGGTAAAAGGGATCTTGACAAAAACAAAAAAAAACAAGAGTGAAACCCACAACGTAAGTGCCTATAATAATACTACAAGACGCTGTGTGTATGTCGTATACGATCAGCCTATTTCACATAATAATTTAGACAATGAAGGTAGAATATATCTAGTATAATCTAAGTCGCAAATTAGATTAGTATGGTGCTGACTAATTTCATTTAGGTTAGATGCATGCGTTCATAAAATGCTTTTACCGAAAAATGAAGCATCCTGTGAATGAAATGGAAAAATTTATTTACGCTTTCCTTTCAGTTTTTAACTGATTCCAATTATAAAATGTACTAATGCATAAATTTTGGAATTTATGCTTTCATTTCTTTTCTATCCTTAATATACGAAAAGCGTATTGCAGACCATTATTATATTATAGAGCTATCGGTAATTGAATCAAGATAATTTAAAATAATTGCATTGCCCTAGCCCTGGCTGCTCTTTAATACTCTTGTTACTATAAAGGTTCCCAATGTTTATCTTGAGTCTCTAACATTTATCTTGAGATTCCAAACAATGTCAAATTCCTGCATAACCTCTTGAGACAATTCAAAGAATGCACTAACCTATGGCGACAACTTGAATTTTTCAATGCATATATATGGTTACTAAACAGGCAGGAATGAGACAAAATGTACAGTTTTAGATAAACATAGTAGTAAGTCTTAATTCCCTTAGGATATAGTCAGGCGAACACAAAAGTATTTTAAAATAATTTCATGGCCATGCGAATAGTGTGGTACTCAACTGTTTAGTAAGCAGCGGTTATTCAGAATTTATTACAGTACACCTTCCCATCCGTTTCTCTCAAAGGGACACGTCTAAAGGATTCCAAAAAGATGCATCTTAAAGAATTCCTCAAAAATATTACACGTGCTCACGTTTACAGAGCGAAAAATAACCGACTATATTAAGAAGTACCTAGCGGCACTCGATAACTATTGCTGATGACATGTTGGAACGTTTGCAAAACTAAACAGAACTAATGGCAATTTTAAAGCAAAGGAGTTTTCAACTGTCTGCTGGGTAGCCAGAGGAGCAACCTGCACTATAATTGAGTGCTTGGCTCTCACAAAAATTCAACTTTCCGAGTCTTTGTCCATGCGGTGAAGAAAGTAAAAGTAGAGACATGATCGCTTTTCCCACTTTGTCAAACAAACCACACTATTAATATTATTATGGTTATAATTCTTGTTATTAATGTGTATTCTTGTAACTATGCAATATACTAGTGTAGTGGCTCATCCCCAGATACGCATGAAATTTAGAGCAGTGTACTCGTGCTGAGGGTGATGGAAGCCCACCCAGATGGGGCACACTATATTGAAAATTGAAGTTATATATTTATTCTGAGACACGCAATCAATAATGACACTCATGAAATACCTACCTACTAGAACTTTGAACTATCCATCCGTGTTTCATTGGCGAAATAATTGCACCAAAAACTATCAATAATGAGTGTTTCAGGTAAAAGTATTAAAGATATAGCTTCGTAATTTTAAATTGCTTATTAATGGGAAAATTTGTAATAATTGAAGGAAAACTTGCTTGGTGAATACTTCACTGTGTATGATTACGAATTATTCACAACTCGCAGATTACTGAATTTGAACTGAAAGTAATCAAATTTACTTATTTGTTCGACGTAATGGGTAGTCTGCAGCAACCATGCATGTTTACTTGCACAAAACCATATAATATTCTGTTTGTTAACTATTGAAAGCGATGAAACCGCAGATAGGATAGATCCGATCAATGGGATGAGATGGTAATGCGATCACAATGTTGTCTGTCTGTCTGTCGTGAGCACGATAACTCAAAAACTACTTGACGGATCATCACCAGATTTGGTATAAAAGTATGTTAGATCAATACCTTTTATGTGATTGATTTTCAGAAACATTCGACAATACTAACGATTAGTGGTGGTTAATGATTCGAAACATTTTCACAAAGTGATATGTTATGCGACATATAGTTGAAAAGATCTCTCAGCACTGAGTTAAATGGTACCAACAGATTTGATTTTTAATGCACTGTTAGGGAGTTATAACGGTTTAACTGTATTTTCGTTTTTATTATATCTCATGAGCGCCATTGAACTCGTGCATTTAGTTTTCACTATACAGCACTTGAAGTTTGTATTTGTTTTCTTTCATCATTACATCGCCGCTTTCGATAGTTTCATTTCACATTTTACACTTTTCTAGTTCTGTTTACAAGCGTGAGTGCTCGCTTCCGTTAAAGTTTAAGTAAATTCAAGTATTTTCGTCCTTCAAAGTGCGATTGAATCCAGTTTTGCAAAATGTTATTTTTATAAGGAACTTATAATTTGTCAACGAATACCTCCGTATGGCAATCAGAAGGGATCTATTCATTCTGGTTACGACGTCGTTATCATTTTAGTTTACAAGGATATTTGCAGTAGACATGAAATATTGTTGAAAGGTAAGGTAGCGGAAATGTCTTGCCCATCAACCTAAAGAGGTAGTGTAGTGAAACAATTTCCTTTTCATTACTGGACGAAACAATAGCCACCGAAATTGAAAGAAAGTACATAAAGTGGCACAAAACAAGTTACGATGGAGGAATCTGCTACAATAGTAGTCATAAATATAATGATTAATGATCTTTCTTTTCTACTTTTGACGCTTATGTAAGAAAAAAACCTTTGTTCTTTTACCGCGTACTGTCTGCTATGTTATTTCGGTTGCTCAAACAATGATTATGTTTGTTGTACCTACTTGCATCCGGTTTTTGTAATACTGGATTTTATTATTATTTACCTTTTGTTCAATGACCATTGATTTATTTATATTGGTACTGCAGGTACATTTGCATTATGTTTTAATGATGCCACATAACGTGTCATTATCCTCCCTTGTCGTAAACACATACGTACATCAACATTATACTTTGTCCGTGTAGAAGGTGGCATACTTTTCACGAATTTAGTGAGTATTGGTTAACACTTTGATTATTTAGATAACACAAATATGTTATCTAAGAAAATCTAAAAAATGGTGTAATGGACTGTTTTAGAAGAATTAACTGTCAGTACAAATGCAATACGTAATACACCCCTTACTGCGTGATTTATGTCACGATATGTATTCATGCTCGAAGTACATGAGAAGGTAGCCGGTGTGCTGTTGAAAACGACATTTTCATTACCTGATTCCAAGATTGATCATCAATAATAAGAATATTAGTTTTCTTGGAAATCACTTTCACTTGTTAGTATTGATTCCTTTCATTCTCCTTTCGTGCTCCCAGGTTTCATGTAAGTAATAGTGGCGTGTATTTGGGTCATATTAGGGCAACTTGTAAGTATGAGTGATTTATTTGTAATTAAATAATTTGTGACTGGATAGCAGTACATATATATGTACTGTTATCCAGTCACGAATTGGTATTGAAACTACAAATGTTTACTACCTGTGAAATCGTTCAGTGATTCGAATTAATACTCCAGTTCAATTTTTTTCTTCATTAAAAAGGAGGGTATAGTATAATATACTGTATTAAAAAAGATGGCTGATATTACGAACACGGTGACAAATGATAAGGTTTCCCTTTTATCAATTTTTTTTCGCCGTATTTTACGACGACGATTCTAAATTTGGATGTGGCTATTTTAGATTAGATTAGTTTGGCGGAAGTAATAAGCTGCAACTTTTTATTTCCTTCCGTAGGTTTTATTAGCCGAATATCCGCATATATTTACAGCTAAATTGATGATAAGCAATAGGCACACAATGGAGATGTAGTTGGTTTAAACTGCCGCTTTAGCTTGCGCTGAGTGCTGAACATGTATGTCGTAGTGGAGTGTCATGAAATGTTTGACATCAGCGATATCACTTTACAAAAAAACCTGAGGGTAGAAAATTCTAAGGGTCCACTTTCTCCCACTATAAACGATTGGTGGACATATGCTTATTGTAATATTGACACTGCACACACGCAGCGTATGTAACGTGTGACGTGTTCCGTTTTGACAGCAGCAGTCGGAATTAAAGTAGATTAGAAGCACCACCGAGAAAAGATTTCACCGAAACGCGGCTTATCCGGCAGAAAAATAGATAGTTAGCAACAGCACTTCTTTTCATTCTCAATGTATGCAGAACGGCAAGACGTCCAGAAAAAAGTAAATAAAATATCACTGCACAACATTAAATCGACATGCTGTGACGTTTTAACATGATATTCTTCAATATGAGTGTATGTATCATATAAACTCTCTTGTAAAGGAAGAGCCAGTGACGTGAGTGTAAAAGTAAACGATGAAAAGCAGATTTTTTTCTTGGTCGTATCTCATGACTTTTCTGAATAGGAGTTATTCTGAAAACAGTCCCAGGAAGCCTATCACAAACATCCATCTAGTTTTATTCTAAGAAAATAGAGTGACTCTACTATGTAGCGTCAAAACATGGAAATCTGTCACTGCGGTAGCCAAAAGTTTTATTCGACTACCGTGGGAAATTCTGTATGTATTTACTTTTCTAGGTGAAAGTTTTCCGTCAGTAGTCATGAAACATTGTATTACAAATTAAAGTCTTATGTGTTGACTATAATGACAAATTTGCTTTTTCAATCTATGTTACAAGAGAGCTTGGAATTAAACAAAATTCAATTTGACCTACTAAATTCGAAAATCAAATTTTCACTCTTTCCCTGTAAGCATTGAAAAAAAATTAGCGAGTTGAGATTTTTTACTTAGCAATTAAGTAGATCACTTATTCTGATGAAAGATTCTTTTTCCGAATTCCAAATGAAACTAGGCCGTACATTTTTTTCTAAACTTCCAAAGTTGTTCTACTATTCTATGTAATGTAGTAATTGTACAGGGCTGAGTCTTTTGTTCAAGTTAGTTCCATGCTAAAGGGTTGCTTATTGAAAAACCAGATGGTAATATGTTTACGTGCTTATGTATTATGTAAGATTCATTATTACACGCTAGTTATAAGAAACTGAAGTACCCTGAAAAAAAGAATGATTCATATGTAAATAGGTATGTATGTATCTCTGTTTCAATAAACAGTAACAAAATTTGTTTTTTTTTTGTAAATCCTTTCCAGTTAAACGGGAAATAAGCAGCAGTGAAAGCATTCAAGCTTATAGCAGTCCTTATAATTCATCACTGCTTTGAACATGGATGAAGGTGACCTCCCTAGACGTTATGTAAATTGTACGGACCACTTCAGCTGTATAACTGATAGTGAAAGCAACTCCAGCGTCAATGATACTTCAGATGATGACTATTATCTGTACTATCCAGACTTTAGCCAGGTAATTAACAAATATTTTTCTTAGACCAAGTTCTTTACGTTTTATTATCCAAGTACTTTTAAAGTTTACGCAATATGAATATGAATGAATGCGTTGGCTCACGTCGACTTTCACTTTACTCAACTTTTACCTAAATTTTCACTTTCAATATTTTCAAGATTTTCATGTGCCTACTGAGCAAATAAATTTTTACCGTCGTTTAGTTTCTTTCTGAATAACAAGCGCGACAAATGAAGATACGAATTATGAAGATTTTTAACTCAACATTTTTCAACCTTTATTTTCACAGTATTTTAAAAAGTTTGGTGATTTTAGCAGCAACAGCTGCTATACATTACTTCACCACCAGACACCAACACACAATTAGTTTAACAGGACCTTTGCTCTTAGTTGATAATACACTACATTTACATATGCTATCAAATCTTACTAAACTGAGTACACACTTTATAATTAAAAACGACGATGTTGCAGGAAAGTAGTCTAAATATAACTGCGTGTATTCTTGGATACTTTACTTCTCTGGTCTACTTCCGTCTACACAAGTTCCTTCCTTGCAACGAATTTTCCACTCGGATTGCATATTTATCTAGTGCTAGTAGAAAAATGGAATGAGAAAAACAAATCTGTAGCCAGTAATAAGTTGTAAAGCATATAAGCTAATACATATTATTCACTTTTTCAATTATTTACTTGTTAAGAAGCATCAGTGTGAGAAGTGCACTTGAACAAAAGAGTGCATGCTTTTAGTTTGAGAAGTAAGAGGCAAAAAGTTATAAAAAATAAAACAGAAAGCTTCCTAAAAGATTAGCATCAACCGTGCGCATTTTTACATAGAAAGCTGGTTTAGAGACCTACTTTAGTACTAATGATGCTACTCCACAAAAGAGTAAACAGCTTAATTTATTAATTATTAGCTTCCACTAGGATTGACGCATAAATAATTTGATTCCTGAGTCTTCTGATGAAGACTTTGGAAGTGCTTTTTTAAAGTTGATGAGAATTGCACTATTTTAATAATAATAATAATTATTACACACTCAAAGTTAATTTCCTTGTTATATAATACTTAACGTAAATAGTTTTGAGCATTTTCACCACTTTAAAATTACGCATCGGCTGATTGTGTGAAAAACGAAGTCGTATCATTTAAAAAATAGTGACTCTAATTTGAAATGTTACATAAAAAGTATTACAACGCTATACCAAGTTCTGGTACGGGTCACGTATTACTGAGTACCTACTGAAAGCAGTTCCGAGTATACGCAAATTTGTTTATACCGGCCAGCAAATCACTTTAACGCTATACCTAAAGTTGAACAACATTATTTAACAAGTTGTACTTCTTATCAGTGCTTTTAGACTACAATACCAATTAATTTGATATAAGAGAGCTTTTTCCCGAAAACTTTTTTTACGGACTTTTACCTACTTTTAATAATTGTAAATGCTGAGAAGAAAATATATGAGAAGTTGGAAGTCAGTCAACTGAAAATTTCTCCGAACTTATGATTTTTTCATTCCATCCTATTTCATCTCTACTTCATACATACTACGAACTTGTCTATGCAATCATTATTATCATTATCATTATTAGCTCGCTGCATTGCATGCAGAAGAGCT
>JAHZMZ010005162.1:0-33530 GCA_027743805.1 Lepidocyrtoides sp. E14
GAGACCTTCCTTGTTAGTCTTGGTTCTCTTGTAGAAAGTTGCTTTCATTCCAAAAACGGGTAAATAATCGGTTTTGGGATTGCCTTGCTCTTCTCTTTTATGATTTTTTTAATCTTTCAGGCAACAAGACACAAAATATTTATTATTTTTTAACCGAAACACAGAGACTTTATGTTTCATTTATAGATTTTCTGTGGGGTGGCACTGGTGTGCCGTTTGTCGAAACTTGGTAAATATCAAATAATGTACAGTTTCAAATTTAATAAGTTTTTTAATATTTCATTTTACCATTATTTCGTTAAAAAATAATCTTCCAGCAAGAAAACGTGTAATACGTAAATAATAATAATAAGGAATCTCTTGCAGAAAAGTTCAAAAATATGTCTTAGTTTCTACGAATATCTGTATAATTTGTATGTATATGTGTGTAATTATTGAATCGATACTACTCCAGAATGTGCTTTGAAATTTTAACTGATAATCCTGCATGTATTTATGTGAGACAAAACAAGTTCTCTCCCAGTGAAGTCGGAAATATTTTCTTCTGCTTTTTTGCAGTAATTGCGTCATCATCATCTTTTTATATTTGTGTTAACTTTTTCAGTTAAGTTTTGTACTCCTCGGTCGGGTTGTTCACGGCGATGTTTTGACTTGCTAAATATAAATTATTTCATGTTCAAGGTATTTACTATTCGTAATAGTAAGCTCTCATGTGTACAAATGAGTATAAATTGATATTCAATATATACTGTAGTCAAATAGTTGATATTTAAGCAAATATTTGCATACACAAATTGATACTTTTACCATTCGGATTTTAGCTTGTCTTTTAAAAGCAAAGGTAACAAATCTTCAAGTAACCCCAGCCATATTTATTTTGGTCCGACGCCATTATTTATTTGCCGATTTTTACATATTTCATGATAAATTATTTTCGTAACCAAAGGACTCTGTTTTCTACGTAGCTTATCATCCAAAAGAGAAGGATATATTCCAAAAAGAATTTTATATTCCTTTTATAATTCGTACTTTGTGAGCTTTGTTGGTAAAATAAGAAGGCATACAGTATTAAAAGCGCTTACGCTGGCTTACAGTAGGAAAGTTGGTACTGATACTATTCGCGAGAAAAAAGTTTTGTGGCAACAGAGAGATAAGTGAGTCTAGTAACAAACAGTAAAAGAAGAAAGCAAGGAGTGTCTTTTTCGTCTTTACTTTCCTCGGTAATAAATGCATTCCCTTAAAAAAGCGCATGTTGATGATAATGATTATGGTGGCGATGATGATGCTGGTTCACATTTTATATAGTGCAAGCACTAAAATGACTATTTTTTTTAGATATCTAAGCGCTTTTTATTATAGGCAAACATTTTTTCAGTCTAACAAAGTTGTAAAGAAAGGAATGTCAGATATCTTTTGTAACTAATACGTTACTTCAGAAGGGGGAATGGAGGACGTAACGTAAGTGAGTCTATCATCAAGAGCAAGATAGATGGGAAGGAATAGATATATACAATAATAAAATATATAGTGCAGAATAATAATGAGAGTAATAATGTGAATCCATGTACGTACCTACATGAATATGTATATCTGTTCTTTATTTTGCACATTGCTGGAGGTGTGCAATGTGCAGCATTTGGAAAAGACGCCATATAAAGCAGTGAAAGAGTACATGGTCTTAAAATCATTGCCCATGCTTTCTTCTTTACTTTCCCTTATGAATATTATTATTTCTCATATAATATGTGGTAGGACTTGACTGTTGAAATGGAGCCAGACGAGTGTCCTCCTTCTTAACATTATTCTTTATTTTCAGACTGGATTCAGTCAAAATGTCCGTAGTTTCGCAGCCCGTGAGCCCATTTATTTTTCTTTGTGCTTTGGTTGAGAAAACTTGGGAAAGAAAAGGCAAAATGTTGCTCCAGGAAAATTAAATGTGAAAAGGGCTCAGAAGTGCATGTTTGTTCTAAAAATCTACACCAATTTACACGTTCAATAAAATCTGCCAGTTATAAGAAAAGCGATGCATCTGATAAAATAAAATTTGGGGGAAAGCAAAAAGTTTAAATTTGCTACGTACGTATTTATTTTACTTTAGTGCAATTGGACTTTATACATTATTTCCTTTATAAATTATTAAAATGTGAACTAGTATCATTCATCATTCTAGAACGACTATATAGCTACGGCATTTTAAAAATAAGCAGCGTTCTCATAAAGCAAGTTATACTGTACTCTTCTTGCAAGCACCTTCTTGTATCAGACATCTCATAAAGTATATTTCCGTGTAACTTAGGACAGATCCAGGTTTATGTGCGCTTGTCTAGATTGCTTTTGAAAATTGGGAATGGAAATGAAAAGATGGTAAAGGTTGTGACGGTTGATATGTTATTCACATAAAATGTGGCCATCAACATTACCAAAGGTACATGCTAGAATGGCAGCTTAAACCGACGATAAAACAGATAGTTGTGCAATAGGAAGGAGGAGCTGAATACGAGCCGTAATATTATTTCTGTAGATGTGCGTACTTGGAGAACACGGTTTTTCCAAAGGAAATATATACATTTAAAGTAAGTGAAATGGTTAAAGAAATGCAAAAAAAGCACACAATGCTTACCCACATAACCAGGCGTACCACAGGCAGTTGCCATAATTCCTGAATCTTCCATCTTTGAAAGACCAAAATCGCTTATCATGATCTTGCTGTCTTCATCCGCACAGTAGTACAGAAGGTTTTCAGGCTAGAATATAAAAATCAAAGGAAGTACAATTGATGTTTAGCTGCAGGTTATTCGTTGCTCTGTATCTAGTTTCCATCCTTTTGCTATTGCTCAAACGATGCAAAAAAATAACTGACTTCATTGTACATTCACTACACACATTGAACGAAATTCTGTCGAATTCTAGTATATCTCTCCTGTCGCTTCCATAACTTCTGCAGTGGTGGACACAGTGGTAGTTAAAAAGATAGTAGAAACCAGTAGGAAACCCGTTACTACAAATTTATGTCACAACGGAATATTGATGATAAAAATCAGCGTCAGTTTCCACCTCACTTGGATTCAAACATTGAATAAAATTCATCTACTACAGCAATTGTGAATGGTGTGAATATTTATGAGGGCTTGGGTGGTCCACGGTATTACATTTATATTCCATGCATTCAAAGTGGCTACATTCTACAAAAATTTATGGAAATGTAGAAAAACATGAACATAATTTTCAAACCAAACTAGCGGGTTACATCTTACTTACATCAGTTAATAGCTTTGTCCATACATGCAAATCACTAAATTTTACTGCGCCGCGCTGTCACACAGACACAAGAAAAAGAAATAAAAAAGGCGAAAAATCAAAAAAGTACAAAGATAGGTAGAAAGGATGCCAACGTTGTGGAAGTAGATCAATGTACCTAATAAAGATAATAAACTGCAAACGACAAACACAAAAGCCTGTTCAATGATGTTCAGAAGCTCAATATTTAAACAGAATCGGAACGAAATTCCCAACGGCTATACAACCTGACAAAGGTACTTACGCTTTATATCCAACTTTTATATACACAAGGTAAACAATAATAACTGGTGATGACTTGTATTTTGCAATAATAAACATGTTAGAAACTCTCCTATTTCATTTGCTACCAATTTATCCATCTATTTATACACAGACAGTCACAATGCTTTTCATTATTTCCTTTGCCAAGTTTTCACTTGCAAATTATAAAATATTGTGTAGGGTATCAGTTGGATAATAATAATAATATTGTCTGACTCCAGGACTGGTAGAAAGTATAGAAAAAAATGAATATTTCGTCTTATATGAATAATAAGTAAAACTTTTCCGACTGACATTTTACTTAAAACCATATAAACCATACAGGTATTATTTTTGAAACGTCGCATTTACTTTTTTCTATTTAGCTTGTATATTTGGCTTATTTGGCTTATAGCTTGTTGCTGTATACATATTATGGCAACATTCATGGGGTGATGTGCAACTATATACCACCGCCGTTGGTTTGCATCATACACATAACAGAAACATACAATTTGTTTTTTATTGACTTTCTAGTGAAAAAATTGTGTTGAGGTTTGTTCATGCCACCTAACTGTTTCGTCAGATGAAAAGTTTTGTCTTTTCCCACGCAGATGAAAAGTTACTTTCTCCGTTTTACTGCTAACTCAAACATTTCATTCTTTCATTTGTTTACTTTTCAGAGAGCCAGCAAAAAAAAAAAATTGTAAGAAACTCTTTTCTGCTTGCGCTAATATTACTCTCTCTCTCTCTCTCTCTGCTCAGCATTTACGTGGTAGTGACTCTATTGGGAAAGGGTTACAGCAAATTGTAAATACTAAAAGTAAACGAAGAAAAAAATATATATGCATTCATTGGAGTGTATATCTGATGACTCAATTCATGACATTTTTTTGTGAATAATTGCATTGTTATTCTACAAGAAACCCCTCAATGATATCGGTTTACAAAACAATGTATAAGTTTTTTCATTATTTTTTTTAGATATTTGATTACAAGTGTACATTTTTTTCCTGACAATTCTATAATATATTTTTATGAAAGCTATGTTTGCTTTGCTTCTATTTTTGAAACGGGTTGGTTTATTGAGGGTATGCCTATGTATATCGTCATTTGTAATTGTACACTCAAAAATGTTTACTTACTCACTTCGGCAAAGATGAGAAGAGTGAAATAATAATAAAACCGTAGTTCAATTTTTTTTAAACTAATGGCGATGATGTGGATATGGAAAAACGGTAGGGAAAAGTAATTGAAACGGAATAACGTATAGAGAAGGGCTCATATAACCATGACAGGAAATTGGAAGGTGATAGCAAAGCTAAACTTAACTACTTTTCGTGAAAGAGAGAAGTGAAGCAGTCATCTGCTGGTTTAGAAATTTCCCCCGCTTTAGCTCTGCTTTCTTTACTGAAAATTCCAGTGCATATACTCATGTATATATGGAACATATCGATATTTTGGTTGGGTGGGAAAGAGAAAATCCTTATTGTTCGCCCTCATTCTCATCATTATACTGAAACCGGGAGAAAGTTCTGAAGGAATAGGTTTTGTAGTTGAAACGCTTTTTTTTTGTAAAAAGGGGTATTGTTGCCCGACAGATTTCTTTGGGAAATGGGTGAGGGCATTGATATATTATATTATAAATGTACGTGAATTCTCCTTCTTTTCATTCAGCTCTATCTCTCTATCTCCCTTTTTGAAATACCAAGAAAAGTATATAATTTTCGTGCGTATGTGAAAGTGAAGGGAAAGTTAATACTGTGAGTTCGGTCAGTCAGAATAGAACACATAGAGATTGCATGGTAGTACATCAGTGAGTTTGAAAAGCTGACAGACCTCTCACCGCACCTCCTGCTGATTGCTATTGCTATTCCGTGTTCTGATACACTTCGTGTGCTTTCTGCACAAACAACAACTTCCATCCTTATTCTTGTATGCTTATTTAAATTGCAAAAGTCCTACTCAGATATCAACGGATAGACGAATGATAGGCTCTTCTATACTAAAAATAATATCACTATAATAATAATAATAATAAGGATAATACTGTAAAGAATCTCTCTGCATTATAAAATGAGCATGTCGTGTCCATAACATAACAATTGACAAATATGAAACCATTTGCCAATCTTTTATAAATGCACTCCTGTTTACTTACATGAGCGTACTTTTTTTGTGAGCTGACAGAACTGTTTGTTCGTTTTTTTGGAAACATGGAAACTGAAGGTGAACGCTAAACTGAAGAGTAGAAAGGAGTGACAACATGCAACTACTCACATTATGTACACATACACATCTCCTTTTTTGAACTATCTCGTATATTATGTTTGCGTGTTTTTTTCGGATTTTCTTGTCTGATTATACTTGCTAAGACATGCATAATATTATCACATGATTTTGAGCAACAACAGAACCAGTAGTTAGTGATATCGTTATTATGACATGACATCATCATGCGATGACAGAGAGAAAACGAGTATAAACCCAGCAAACCTGGTTATTTTTTCTATCGGAAATGTGCGAAACACAGTGATATGGTTGAGATCTGAAAAACCGAGGAGCTGACATGAAAATAGATGCCTACACAGTTACATGTAAACATTACAACGGTCTATCACCATCAATCCATTCCAGACTTTCCATTTACGAATGGTAGTGAGATTCCTTGTTTTCATACGGGGAAATTTCAAAGGGAAATGAGTAGAAACGGAAAACTTACAATTCCATCACAAGGTACACTCTAGTTTTGTCTTCATAAACTTCCAATAGCTGCACAATGTTTGGATGCTGCAACCTATACAAAGGGGAAAAATAAAAATTACCAGGAAACATTAGTTAAAGTGACATACATTTGAAAAGTATAATGTCTATACACCAGAAACATAATGCCTTGTTTGCTGTTTTGCTGAGAAACACAAACTCAACTCAAAAGGTAGTTTTTTTAGTAGTATGCATATATTCATGAGAGTTCTACAATTAACTAAATTCTGTACAGGAAACGCACAAGCTTTTCGCGGAAATGTTTCAAAATGTAAGTACTATACTTACTATTAACTGATTGCACACCCACATCTCACAAAGACTTTCGTAAGAACTCCAACTAAGCTGAGTTTACAGTAAGCGAAAAAAAATACCGAGGAGCAAAAAATTAAACAGTGATACAATAGGAAACTGTGAATTTGTACTGGACTGGTCGTAGTGTAGTATTCTGGTATAATAATATAACTATATTTTTATACTATAACTTGTTTGTTTGATTTAGCAGGATTCGAGGGCGTAATCTTCTTGCTAGAAGCTAATACAACAATCTGGTGCTCAAACTACTCGTATTTACATTTGCTTGAGTTATGTTTGTACTGTTTGTGCAAGTTTGCAGTTTAAAAATGAACGGCAGCAATTTAGCATTGCACATATAGCATAATAGCCCAACCTTATTTTTCCGACATAGAAAGTCATTCTATATGAAGCCGTAATAGTAGTGTTATACTAGTGAAAAATAACAATTTATTTTTCTATGTGATTGGAAAACTTTTTTGCTAAAAAACTCACATCTATAGATAATGTGATTGACGCTAGTACCAATGATCTTCACGATTTATTCCTTGCGAGAAATTGTCATGAACAACTCAGTCAAATACTCTGAATCCCCGAGCGTCACAGCATTGGAATTAACTTAGCTTTAATGATTCTGACCATACAACTATCAACTACACTAGTTCAATCTATTCCCGCCTGGTATTATTCTTTACAAATTTATTCAAATTGTAATCGTGGTCAGCATAATGTACTGATATTCCCTGGAATTGTGTATTTCCAGTTTTCTGTCAAAATGCAATCATGTATCAGTCCAAAAGGCCGCTACATCTCATCTGATTGATAAACCTCTGTAGTTTAATTATTGCGTCGTGCCAAAAGCTCAGTTACTACTGACATTGCAAGAGCCTTGTTACTATGTTACCATCACCGCCAGAGAGGAAGTAAAAGCACTGTTTCTTGTCTTACATCATACGTATAGGTACCTCCTCCAAAAACTCCTCTTCTGATGTCCTGATACATTGAGATATACCAATTTCTTGTTGCCACATATCTCTTTCCTGTTTTCCAATAAGTATCAGTTCGCATGAAGGGAAAGGAGTTTCCTAATTTTGTTCTTTCCCTTTGTGTATAGTTCTGTACTTGTTCCTTCCTGCGGTTATGGTGTTTTTCATCATGGTTCAGTAAAATGGCAACAGAAAAAAAGTCGTGGCTGAGCTGGGGTTCAATTACTATATTGCCATCAATCCATCGTTGCAACAACAACAACTGCCGCTACTCATACAACTACTACTACTACTACTACTTATCTTACTGAAAGCCCATCAAGCTGTAAGTTCGATTTATTTTCTTGTGTTGTTTTTTTTCTATCTGTTTTGGTCAGTTCCTATCACGTATCAACTTTTTCCCCTTTCATCCTTTCTCTTATCTTTAACAACTTTTTGCAAGAAACATACAAGAAGAAGACAACAAAGGGAAGGCTGATTAGTAGAAAATTAACGTCAGAACGAGCAGTCTGGCCTCGAAATACTTAAAAAAAACTTGCAGTGATGTGGGCAGCTTTTCTCTTCTTCATAAAAGATTCTGACATTATTATTTTTTGTTATTGCTCTTATTAATAATGCGCTTTTGTTTCAAAATCGGAGAATATGTCCAGCCTTGTTCCTTGAATCCTATAGTTACTGCTGCTGTCTCCAACCTTTTTTTTTGGTGATGACCACTTTCAACTAGATTAAATGCTTGTATTTCTTGGCATCTTAAAAATAATGAAATCACGTCGGTTCTCATGTATGAGAGATTGTTTTTTTCTTGTTACATTGTTAGCCTTGGATCGTAAATCTCTGGCTTTGTTCTTTTTCAAGAAAGTTCCTACTCTGCTCCAGTTTCTCCTTTTGCCATCGTCATTTATTTAATTATGGCTTTGTACAACATACGGCTACGGCAAATGGCTCGTATAATTAATTTAGGAACGGAGAAAGAAAAAAGGGCTGGAGATGGTAGGTCTGCTCACCAGAAATTGATATCCGAGCTTCTTCATCTTTTTCAATTTCGTATACCTAAACCTATATCTACGTCCCACCAAAAAGAGTTGTATGGTGTTCTCGAGAAAAGGATTTATAAAAAAAGCACGATAAACCTTTCTGATTCGTGAGTTTCCAAATGTTTGATGTTGTCAGTGTACATCAATGAAGTTTTATTTTGTTATCCTTATTCGCAAAAAAAAAAAAACTTTTTTTCTCTCAAAAGTAACATATGTAATGGTAATAGAATGAATAGATGGATTCACACGTATCAAATATTGTTTACAGAAAGTATATACACATGTTTAACTACTGTCAGGAGACATTTTCTCATTCACTATGTGTCTTTTGAAAAATGCGCGAGTTGATGAACTATGAAAAATATAAAATCTCATGCATAATTTATGTCGCAAAAAGAATTTTCGGAAGCTAACAAGGTTCCGGAGAAAGTAGAAATGGAATACCTACCACTGCCATAGTACAAATGTGGATCTACCGGTAACTGTGGTGCAGCCGTGTGTCCGGATAAAAGTAAGAACACAAGCTGGCCCAGAAAAACGTCCAGGATCGATACGGGCAGACTAGTGAGAGTGCTTCAAGTAAAACGTTGAGATCTTTTCTGTTTCAGAGATTCGGAATCTGCTGGAAACGATTCTTTGATAAAAAAAAACCTTCAAGAGGAGAACGTATGTATGCATGATATCCAGAAACGTGTTCTCTACTCCAACAATGTCATTACTACCAAATGCTGAGAATTTTCTCTTACAATTTCCTTATAAACTAGGGTTACACCAGCTTCTGTTTTGGAAACTGAAACTGTGTCATAACTAATAATAGCACTCGCTTTCGACCAGAATAACAATCGCCTAGCTAGATAGTAGACATTATCGCACAAATGCTCTACATGTTAATCTACATAATATTGCCAATGTATGTATGTAGCCCTTTAATTTTGTAAATTAACTTCAATGTTTTTCCCATGATATTTTGTACGGCTGTGCAAACAAGCTTTAAAACATGAAACAACGTAATTACAATGCGACTACTTTACTTGTGGAAAGTGCTTCATTCTTACAAAATCAACAAATACGAGTCTTTTTTTGTTTTGTCAGTGTGTGCTTGTGTGTTTGACTACTTTCTGCCCTGAGAATTTTCTATTTATTTGAAGTTTACTTTGCCTTGGTTGAAAATTAATTAGATTATGTACGTATTTTATTTACTGATGGGTCGCTTCAAAGTAACATGAAGTAAAATGAAGTAAAGGGGGAAAAGATAAACAAATTGAAGTAAAAGAAAAAAAAAGTATTTTTCCTCTGATAAATAACAAAATTGCAAAAGTCAGTTTACGAATTTTGTCGTACTAACTTCCAAAATTGTTTGCTTTCAATGATTGTCAGTACAGCACACCTACACTTCTTTTCATTTGTTTGTGGTGCGTGTCTAAAAATTATTGATTTGTAAACGCAAATTACACATTTCTGTTACTTCTCTATTCCACGCCATTGTCGTGCTATGATGACACGAAAGTTAAAAGGGGGAAAACCAAGTAAAACTATATACAACCCGATACCCAGAGATAACAAAAAATAAAATAAACGCTAAGGCGCGCAACAGGCACAGAAGTAATGTATAACTTACGTCGTAGATAAATTATGTAGCTTCTTTATCACAACTTGCATAATTAAATGCCTCACACAGGTCCATCAACCACGTTTGTCCACGAATAAAGTAAACAAAAATACACATCCGTCAAGCCCCATTCAATTAATGGAATACAAAAATGGTAGCTTTCAAAATTGTTGATTTGCTTTCACTACGTGCTCACTGAAAGAATAATCATGTGGAATTTTATATATATGTCTAGCCAGCTAGCATAAACTAGATAATAAATTACTTTCATGACATTTGTCAACTATTTTGCTAACAGAAGATGTCTAGTTTTAACCATTTTCAAAATATCTATTAAGTCCTTACTCCTAGATGATCGTTTTTTATTCATCACACATATAAAATAAAAGTACTAAAGAGCCATTGAATGCCATCAAAAAATATCGACGATGGAAAAGACGACAACATTAAAAAAGATATTGCTCGCGTTTAACTATTTTTTTTCTATTGCTGTCATTACTTACACTACCCCTATATGGATTCGTAATTCGTAAGAAGGGCAAAGAGCTTTGAATTAATATTCCTTTCCCTTTTCATGATGTGATGTGAAGCACAAAAAATGAAGAATATTGAACGCTCTTTTGTGCCTATTACATTGAAGAATAAAAAGTACAGTCTATTCATCATTCAGGAAACTCACTCAGTTCATATTTTACGGCGACAAACCGAATAGACATTACTCTGCATGCGTTTCCCTAACAACAATTTGTCGTATTTTCCATGCATTTACCACAACAGCTTTCTACATGAAACCAGTAAAACCTACATCAAAACCAAACAAGTCAATATATGTACATATGTTTATCAGTGAACAAACTGCAATTATAATGAATGTCCTTTGAATATTCTCGACAAAAGTTGACAAATACGTGTACAGTAGAGTGCATAGCGTACAATAAATATCAAAATTAAACGCTACTGCTATTGCTTTTATCCATCCTCTTTTTTTTTGCTGATAGCATCAGACCTCTAACCGTTTTTATGTACTAGCATGCCAATAACACCAAGCCACTACTCATTCTGTTCATATGAGAGCTTAATTTATCTGCTGCATGTATGTAGTTGAGTGTTATTATTAATATTATTAGTGGTGATGTTTTCTCCCAACAAAAAGTGTGCTTTTCCCGAGGAGAAATGAGCATATACCTAAACAGTTGAATTGACTGCTTGTGAGATGTTGTGCGTGTGTGGTATACAAGGAGAAATCGATCAGTTTATTCAGCCAGCTTTGTGAATTACTATAACGTTTGAATGCGATGGTCGTAATAGTAGTAGTGGTGATAGAAATATTGTATTAATAATAGGTCATCAGTATATCACATAGTGTGACATACATACAGATATTACTATGCATCCCATGAACATATTTGCAGTGGCAACGCTGTTTTCCCAGTGCTGTGCCCAAGCATTAGCTAAGCTAAGGTGTAACTCGTCTACAATCCGACTGGGTACAATATAATGGACATACATTGAACAGGACCCTACCTATACCTACTTACTCCTTCATTGAGGACCAGCACTGTTTTATGGTATATATTTGACATATAAGTTTCTCCAGTATGATTGTTTCCGCCAAAAGTCATTTTTTTATTCGACTTCTTCTTTGTAATTGCACCACACCAAGCACAAAGTCAACATGAGTTTGTGTGTACATTTGTTTCACCTATTTTTGGCTTATATATAGCGAAAAGCTTATAACCAATTCCATTTTTTCTTGGCACTCGTCCATTCACTCTCCATTGGGAACACCAGCAGCAGCAATGGAAGTGTTCAATTCAAATACAAAAAAATGGTAGCCGTGTAATAAAATAAAACTTTTCTCCTTATTTTATGAGAAGTAAGTAATCCGACTGGGAGGCTGCTGTATCGGTTGCTATAGGAGTTGCTCCTTTCAAAACCATCGATTGAACCATTGCTTTACTTCAACCAAGTTGGTAAAAAATATTCTATATAGAGTATTTTTTTGAATGTTGGTGGTGGTGTAGTAGTGGTAAGATAACGATTGCCCCAACAATATTCCAATATAAGACCTCAGAATCCCTTCGAATGTCTTAAATTATGTTGCGTCAAGTAACGTTAAATAAAGCTTACTAATTGCATGGACAGTAGTGTACTATTAGTAAATTATTTGCTGATTGTTGGTGCCTTGGGCATAATATGCTCTCGACTGAGCTATCATAATATGTCATATTATTATGATGCTATGCTGCGATTTGAAAAAAAATCCCAAGGGTTTTTGCCCTTGACACAACCCATGCCTCCCTTCTTAATGAACTAAATTGGTCAAAACGGTTGGCAAAGCAAGATAAATTATTATAAGCATATCAAAAACGAGTTATATTAGGGTTTGTTTATGTTCTGCGTACAGTATATCACTACACGTTGCATACCCAACGAAATATTATGTACATGCATACAGTAAGTGGAAGAAAATCTGGGAAAACTGGGATTCATCTTCTGCTACAGTCGTCATATTAGTAGCTATTGCTTTTCCTGAGGAATCATTTTAACGATCTTGAGAAACAAAATTTACTTCTGACGTAAATGACTTCTCATAATAATGAAGAAACAATATCACCAAAGACAAAAGCAGCAGTAGAGTTAGTACAGGAAGTCTCTCTGATAGAAAAAACATACTAAATATAGCAGCCACAATGAACAATGTTTAATGTCTCACATCATGATAATGATAAGGATAACCGATGAATTTAAGTTACTCCTATATATATAAGTCCACCACCAGTATGCACATGTATACTGCTCACAACACATTTGCCTTGGTGGCATTATGAATTATGATATATGACGGAAACCTTGTATGCCAAGTGCTACTGGTACCCTAAATTTTATGCCAGTTCTCAGTGTAGTATTATATACACTAGAATTCTAAAAATATGATAAGCTTTGTCTAGCATTTCGAATGGTTGTACTAATTGGAATGCAACAACGTACGTAAATGAAATGCAATCAGTTGGTAGCTTAAATATGTACCATAGAAAAGTCAGTTGTGCTAATTGACGTGCTCAAATAATAGCAGGAGAATGCTGCCAGTGTACACAATGGATAATGAGTATTTTAAAGTGACATTTTACTTTCAAAGTATTTGTGCTCACGTGGAGAGCTTGTATGTATCCATCGATTGAAAGTCCTCGCCTTTCAAATAAGAATAAAAGCTTCATGGAGTTAGAAATGGTGAGGAAACCGACTAACATGCTTTGGGCTTTGTAGCTGGTTAATATTCACGCTTCAAAAAGTTTTCCTTTTTCTTTCCAAGAAAGAGTCAAGACAAGCAAACTGCTAAACTTCACGAGCTTCTAGCATGTGAGCAGTATGTCCATTGCGTAATACCTATACAAGAGTTTTGTCGCTTCCGATTTCTATACTTTTGTCTACAAGCATGCTATCCTCTTATTTTAATACAAGGCCAGCTTTAGCTTTGGGATAAAAAGAATAGTATGGTTTTACTTTATTTATACTCTGTTAAATTTTTACACATGCACACACAGACGGAGAAGTTCACATTTAAGATAAGAACAACGTCTATAGCTTGATGCTAAAGGAGTTACTTGGTGGGTCCACTGTCAATCCACATGAAAATGTTGATGCTTTATACATTGTTAAAGATAGGGTCAAAGATATCAATATGTACGACAGAATAACGCTATGTAGCAATAAAAAAGAGACAGTAAAGAATATTTTTTCTACAGCTTTTTACGAAACAGGTAAAAATGTAAACTGCTAGCAATATTATCTAGCCCCAATAATCTTTCATGGAATACGGGAGACGTTGCTGGATCCAACGGGAATTTCCATTCAACATCAAAGATGCCATCCATTTGATTTTTTTGAACCAACTAAAGTAAACTCTTCGATTGTAAAATTTGTGGACTTTATACTTCAACAACAAAAATTTTCATCGTCCTTTTGCTAAAAAAACAATAAGGGAAAGTCGTAAGCACACCTTAATTGCATGTCAATGCTAGAAATTGCGCAAAGTCTTTGGATGTGCAATGCAAACAAACAAGTTTTTCCCTCTTCAAAATACTTACGTAGTATGTCTTATGATAACAAAATTGAAGCATTTTATTAACAAACATTATTCGATATTTTATCTAACCCTTAATTGAGCGTACTGTGTACTTTATACATATCATTTTTGATTTCATGGCAATATTACTTTGTATGCAGATTTTTCTTCGTTTTTTTTCAATTTCAACCCTTATCATATATACTTACCTTTCGCAGAAAAAAATGACTAAAGTGTTATTATAATTAGTGTTTTCATAAAGAGAAAAGGTCGTTTGCTGCACTTGCTGCGCTCGATCGACCTGTACACTGCAGGTCAAATAAAAAAATACTAGGTTGTTCTCAAAGCATAAATAATAGCAATATTGTAGCAAAGAAACTGCTAATCTTGAAATATTGATGGAACAATAATTTTAAAAGCAGGCATAGGAACGTACTGTGTAAATGGAGAAAATTTATGAGATGAGATAAATAAACAGCAACAAGGTTCATTTTATAGACATTTGCAAAAACTTACTCAAACAAAAAAGCATGTACACATTATTTGTTTGCGTACACCTTGCTTTTTTCTCTTTTTTTGCCTTCTCGTATGAGTAGTAGTATGTAACCATCATTTTACTACTCGTCTCTCCCTATTACGAGGGAAAGTGTTCGTCTTGGAAAGTATGTACAAGACAGTTTCATAAATACACAGGAGACTTGTCTTTACAAAACTCTGGAAAATAAAGTTAAAATAATGCATGCGCATAAATATTTCGTAAACTATATCACCACTGGTACTTGGAACTACAGCACTAATAGCAGTTACTAGTTACCCTTAAAATTGGTACAAGAAGCCGTCAAGTTGGGAGTTGGCAAAGTGGGTAAACATTAAACATGTTTTTTCTAACAACGCAAACTTCCAAATTCACCACCTTACGCAAATACCGTAATACCAGACCGCTAACTTGAGCAAATGTGAAGAAGCTAGTGGAAAATAAACAATGTACATGCTACTAATGTTTTAAGTGTATATATACACACGTCTATACATTTTGCGTAAACAATAACTCCGTTACCGTTACCATTTTGCTTTTTGCGGAGATTATAAGACAAATAGTAGCAAACTGCCGGTCTATCATGCAGGATATTACACAAAAGCCGAGAAATGACACATTTAATATTCTTTTTTGATTGTGTGTGGCATATTTACCGTCATAGCTGTTGTGTAATGCCATAAAAAAAGAGTGGAGAAAGTGGATGAGGGGTGCATTATTCCCTCCAAAATTTAATCAACTATAACTATATACTACGTACGACGGATTATTATTATTATGTGTATTAGCCACGTTTGTTTTGCCACGCAAAATGCCACAGTCATACCATACACACGAAGTTGTTTATAAACATGGTTCAGAGAGAGAGAGAGAGAGAAGACCAAGTAGAGAGTTCAGTTAGTTAAGTACATATTTTTAAGTAGGTAAGTATGTAATTTGTGGGGATGCCACAACTATGTGTAAAGTTGGACTAACTACAATATGGTGGGTGAATTCGCAATGGGTTTGTGAGGCTGTCCCTCATTGTAAAATTGTTTTTGCTACTTCAATGCCTTTCATATAATCGAGTTAGTCGAATAATAGACTTCCAGGAAGAGTAAGTTTTTACTCAGTTCTCACACTCTATTTCAACTTTTTGCCTTGTTGCTGATGCTGTTTCCACATGGATGCTCAAGGATGCCTATTGATGGAAGGTGGGCTTCTCTCTTAAGATTTAACAGAAAGGAAAATAATGTTGGTTTCTTTGTTGTTAGCCGTGAAAACACCCTTGTGGCCTCTTGTGATAACTTTTTCATTTATACAACATTTCCAGAAAGCACTGTTGCTTTCAAAGAAAGGCCATAAAAGGGGAAATGAAAGAGAATCTAAAAAGTATAAAAGCGTTAAAAATGAACACTCAACGAAATGAAAAACAATGTATAGGCTTTTATATTTAGTTACGTTTCAGTAAAAATTAATCTTTGAGTATGAAACTAGGTACGACTTTCAACTTATATTTACAGTTGTAAAAATAACTTTGTAATCATTGCTCTAGGTACTATAATATGACCGTATTTTTAGATAGACTTTTCTTTCGTTTGGAAAACCGCTACTCAAACTAATACTCGCCTAGCATGATGATGATAGTTGAATTTGTGCTACAATACTCTCGTGCTATGCACATTTTATTTAGTTGTCAATTATTGCTAAATATTTCATCAGTACGATAAATGTTCATGCAGTCATGTTTCATGCTACAATGGCGTCCACGAAAGAGGATGGTATTAGTCGTCTTTCATGTCTAAAGTCTGGACTGAAGGACTGGTCACAACAGCTACATACTACAAGCTCGTGGGAATAATCCTTTCTAACTCTCAAGTTATAAAATGTCACTGGCAGGCATTTCAAGCTTGCTAATTTATCACTAATGCCACAGTTGACTGTTGCTTAATTTCACGCTTTCGCATTACTTAGAAAAATGCAAGCAACATATGGAAAAGCTTATGAGCTAAGCACCGCCTGTCTGCAAAAAAGTTTACACACGTTGTGGTACGGTACGCTGTACAAAATTATTTACCTTCCCGTGTGAAATCTTCCCTTCAGAGCTCATCCCAGTTAAGACACTTTACTCAACTCAATACATGACAACATGGTAGTTACTTGTAAGGTGGTAGTTATCATTTATTTTACATGTAAGTACCATGTACATACATACATACCTACTTTTGTAATATTTAACCAAGTACCTCAACGTTTGTATGGACTTACAGGGAAATGCCCCTGTGCCCGTTCTTTAAACTACGCAAAATGGTAACCAGCTACATGTATATCTGAAAGAGAGTAGTATATATGCTAACTAATACCCGCCTTTAACATACTCAAGCCTTTGAAATTTATTTGACAATTGTAATACTAGAAGTTAGATTTCGGATAACATGTTAGATGCTCAATGAATAAAGGCAGAAGTTTAGAACTCAGAACTGTTTCGAAAGATTGTTACCCCTTTTTAACACTCATCCTCGAATACGACTGTGATCCAATGGATAAAGAAATCGATGAAAAAAAACAACAGAATTTTAAAAAATCCCTGGAGGCAAATAGGTAGTCATAGTAGTATGGATATGGAAATGGGATAAAGGGTGGTGGACGGAAATACGATGAAACATCATGTATAAATAAGTAGCATGCATTGTTGCTTACGATTAGTTTATTTGTCACGTTACTGGAAGGATCACAGCACACTACTGATTAAATTTTAACTCAATAAAACACTCTGTTGCGTCTTTTCTATTTAAAAACAGTTATACAGATTGTCAGACAGATAAACATGGAATAATACAGATTGGTATTACGCTTCCTCGTAATGTACAAAAACAATCCATTAGCATAAACATTAAAATATGGAAATACATGGCAACAGCACAGGAAGTGAATATTGCAATGCTTTAAAACTTTTATGGTTGCGTCAGAAATCTGTCATTGCAACAATCAACTATCATCTTCGTCAGAGTGAGGGAGGGAGATGGAGAAACAGTAAACAAAATACATATTATGGAAATATTTACTGTAACAACAAGAGTGGCTTTACTTGTTTTGATTTAACATTTGTTCAAATTTGTACGTACATTATGAATTTACGTGCTAACCGAGTCTGTAAGTAAACATGCCTTTCCAATTGCTCCTACAATTCATATATTCATTTTATGCGAGTATGCATGTAGCTTATAATATACCTATGTACGAAATCTACCAAAAGGGAAGAATGGTAAATGGAAGAGGTATGTATGTATCTGAATAAGTATGTAATGAGGATGTTAACGTTTAAACGACAATATATAAAGTGTACCATTTACTATCATTCTGTCAGGAGGATTTCACATCTTCCTCATTGGCCAACTTTCAAGTCTTTTCCAATCCAGAATGTATTTTGAATTTGTATTGTGGTGATGGTGGTGGTGATGATGATGGTGAAGCAGTTGACGTCAGTCCTTCCTTATGGTTACACAACTTCTACAGAGCTACTTGTATTACTTCTCTAACTGCACTTTTATATCTCTACAAACAACAGACTATACGTATCTAAGTAGAAGTGAGCTCCAGAAAAGGAATGGGAATATAATGTAATAATATCAATTTAATGCCGATTTATTATTCTCACGTCTTGAACGTTTTCGCCCATTGCTGAGCAGCAAGAAGAGGCTGTGTAAGTGCCACACTTACAATCATTGGAAAAGTGGCGTGACTATTACCAAAATGACTACTACTACTGCTGTTTCTACATCCATTTGAGCTTAAATTAAAATTTTATGGCTAGAAAAGATCATATTATGCTGCAAAAAGTCAAGCGCTTTTCCTCTTTACGGAAATATGGGGCCATGCGGCATGCGGAGACAAGCGTGTGCAAGCATAAGTAATAAAGGCATTTAAATGTGAGCATCAGTTTTACTCTAAGATGGTACAATAACAATCATAATAATAATAAAATAAAGTAGGACATTATGTATTTCTGTGTACATGCATTTTGGTAAGATTAATGCTTAATGTATGTATGAATATTTTATTTGATGTACATGAATGGCTGACTGCAGAAAAGTCACTACTCCATTGGAATAGGTATGTATATATTTATGCATTTTATTATGTGTCTTCAATCTTCAATCACTTTAATAGGGAATGTGAGTGAAAAGCAAGAAATGAATAAGTTGACAAACGGAAAGAGGCAGCTCGACTGGAAACTGGAGCGCTCACAATAACATTGCAAAGGCAGATCTGTATGTATGTATATCATTTTATCAAACTCAACAACGTACGTCGTTAACAGCATAACCAGCTCGTAGAAAAGACAGTCATCATAATAATGATGGTTAGTAAAGAGAAGAGAAAAAGAGGAAAGACAGAGGCCAATAGGCCACCATTGATGATAAGGATAAGAATGATGATGATGATGAGTTTTACCCTTCATCCTAATCCTGATTAAGATAATATCGATAACACCTCTACTCTGAACGTACTTGACCAACTAATGCATACAGGATCTAAATGAAACCCAGCTAAAGTAGGTAAATAAAAACAACCTTCACCAAAAATAGATCATCGTAAGTTATTTTGAAAAAAAAGTTGTCAGCTCATTCATCAAGTCGAGAATCTTATTCCAATTTAGATAGCAATTAATAAAAAAGCAATTAAAACTGTCATGTCTCTTCCCTTTCGACTTGCTTTGAATATCAAATAAGTTAATAAACTAAAAATTCATAAAGGATGTTCATGGTTGGGGTATTTGCCCGCCTACCAAAATTACAACGCAGATTATTATGCTTCGGTTGCTCCAAGAATCAAAATAGGAATCTATGACTGTGATCCTACCTGTTTTTGTAACACTCTGTTCTGTACACGAATGCATGGAAAAGACGTAATAATAATAATAATATAAACTGTACATACACACTCCTTTGAAGTCCAATTTTGATACAAAGTGTGGCAAAAAATAAGTTGCATAGATGAACAATCAGGATAACCATTCTATCCAAAAGATATTCGCACAAGCCAATGCACTGGTTCAGCTCAAAGTCTTTATTGTGTTTTCTGACTTGTGCCAATCGAAGAAAGGCACTATCTTGCTACACACATATCCTCTCTGCTGTTGCCTCACTCATAGTCAGTAGTTGGTAGTGGTGGTGTTCCACTTTTCCAGTTTAACCAGCCACGAATGATTATGGTTGAGTGAGTATAGTTTCCCAGCTCCTGGTAGTATTTAGTTAGTGGTGTGTGAATTGAAGAGCTGTGTTTCTTGACAAGACTCTACATTTATTCAGACCGCAGGATAAGAAAATGTTATGAAAATAGTGAGTGAGTCGAGAGAAGGAAATACGTGAGGAGGAAGGAAGAGCAAGAGCAAATATAAAAAAGACACACCGACATTTATGCATATATTAGCTATGTAAAAGAGTGAGCCCAATGAGCCCATACGTAATATATTTTGCTTCCAGCAGGAGAAAATACTCTTCCAAAAAAAATCCTACTAAATGCTGCTACTGCTGTAAGCTGACTTGACTGTGATGAGAGGATGCAAGATGAAGTATTTGCAACGGTGTGCAATTGTAGCCGTACTAGTGTGAATCCACTAATATAATCTGTTCTTACTTTTACGGTCATAATAATAATATTGTTATTATATTAAAAGGAAAAGCCTCCCTTTTCCTGCAGCAGTAGTAAGAAAGTAAGAACACACCACACACCACCAAGTTGGGTTATGCAGTTGTACAGTTAATGTTATAATATGAATGCGAGCGTGTCGAGAGATGTGCACCCACCCTTCACTTCATTCTCCTGGCAAATATTTAACGACATTTACACATTTTCAGTTGCGAAAACTGTCGAAATGAATATCCAGCCGTAAGTAGTAAGGCTGTTCCAGGAAAAATCATGTACAGCCTTCTTCGAGTGAATGCATAAATATTTGATATAGGTATATGTTATGCTCTAATAGTTCACATCAGGATTTTTCACGAAAGGACAAGTTAGATGCATATTTTGGCAGTAGATTCATCATCAATAATGATATAATATGATACATCGGAGCTATAATATAACAACGTTTTAAAGATAAAAACAAAATTTCGTGAAAGATTTCTATGGAAGAGCAGAATTCATTCTAGCAGACCACCACTGGGAGCTTAGATTTTATAGAAAAGTAGGTATTCATCCAGTTTTCTGTTTTCATAAGATAGTATTACATGGATGATGATGATACAAACGAAAAAGCGTATTTTCTTTGCAAAAACTGTGTTTTATTATATATTTTCCTACTTTCAGCAAGTCTATGAATGCATACAATGGATGCATGGAAAAGTAGTCAAGCAAAAGCTAAAAGTGGTCAAAAAGCAGACGCGATGCTAGAAGCATCTCCAATTTCAGTATTCATATGAATATAAGCGTACAAGCGCAGTGAATCAACTTACACGGTTCTTCAATAAAAAGTTAGCTCTCATCTCAAGTCTCCAACGAAATATGCACGGAAAAATATCTATAAGCAGTTTCGCCTGGTTTGACCTGAATAGTTTTCTACTACCAAATCCCAAAGATGTATTTAACTTGAGTTGCACAGCTTAGCAGGTTTCAATATTAAAATTGGCTTGAAGATACATGCATGCATAAAGTATGTTTACGACAAGAAACAGATCAAAGTCGTCCTGATAATATTAGATGGTAGTAAATTTCAATTAAAAAAGGGTACTGCCAAAACAATAGCAAAAAAAACTACCCAACTTATGGCTCATGATTGTATAGACATCATACATATTTGCAAATATGGTTATTCTTTTTTAACCAAAAAAAGTTGTTTGAATGTTTTATCTCCTTCTTCACACGATGATGAGCTTGCATATTGCAAAAAAACAGAAAAAACTGGAGCAGTGGAGAGTATTTTCTTAGAAAAATTACTTTACACGGGAGATTTAGCAAAATGAAATTATGAAGCTTGGCGTCTTTTGTTAGAAATGAAAAGTTATTTCTATGTATTTTACTTCTTCTTCTACTACTCCTTTTACCACGAAAATTTGCTCATCGAAGAGTTTAGAGCCTTTCATATGAATAAAGTAGATCAGTCAGCAATAACTTTCAGATGAACGGGAAAAATCATTCATTCCTTTTCTTTAGTAATTCCGGAACGGGAGGTGCATATATGTATGCATGCATGTATTTTTAAATCCGTATCGTATACTGATGCGAACGATTTTCCTTGCTTTGCTTGAGAAGACGAAGGAAGAGTCGTGTTTACAATGGGCAATTTTGACACTCGTCAATATTGATAGCAGATTGAATACAGATATATACTACTACTATGTGGTAAACAAGCATGCTACACAACGGAACTCAGTTCTTTTGGTGACTAAGTAGTAAATTTGCATAACAAAATTATATCAGTGTAGTGCAGTGGTGGTGGTGGTGGTGATGGTAGAAGAAGTAGTGGAATTTTATCTTTTCACTGTGCAGAAATGGGAGGAAATTCAATTTCGAGCCATCTTCCTTTCTCCTCTTTTTCTTTAATTTTTACTTTTAAAGGGATTTCATAAACTCAACGAATCATGCCGAGTGATGAATAGCCAAGCGAAACGAGTAACTTTGCATTTACAAAATGAATAGATCGGATAAGTCTCTTTCCTCTACACTATTATCTATATATAAAAGGGGACAACAACAGTGGAGCCTAGAAGATAAATATCTGCAAGCCCTGATACCTGCCTGCATGTTTATTAAGCATTCTTTTAAAAAAAAGTCGCTTATCACCCTATGCTTCTCTGACTGCCTGTCCATTCATCTGTCAGTCCCACATCTTTGGAACGTGGAGAACTTTGCAATTCTCCATTTCTGCTATAAAAATGGTCTCGCTTTGTGATCCACTTTTAGTTTAGAACGGTTCAGGCCCTTCTACTTGTGTGAGAATTTTTTTTTTGTTGGACAGAAAGGAAGGTGTGGTCAGGACAAGCTTTGAATAGAAAAATCTCAAACAGAGATTCTTCAATACCATTCTCTTTCTGTACCAGCCGCAATTTCAAATATTGCATAAATAAACACATAAATTGTAGTATTCATTAACACCACCACCACGTTTAGGTATCCATTTTCGTTCATGTACAAAACTGCTAATTCCAACTTGAGGTGTTAATAAGTATAGTTTAGTATTTAAATACACGTGATTTAATGATGATTATGCATAAATCATGCAGTAAATGCGCAATCAATTATAAATGAGTGTTTTTGATTCGACGTTGCTGATAACTAACGCTGTTGCTGTTGTTGTGATCTATTTTATGTTCTCTTCCTGACGGTCTCCCTGTAAGCCCTCTGTTTCTGAAAGGTGACGTATATATATAAATATACGTATTTTACTCGTTTACACAAATTGATCACCACATTACCATCTGAAGGACAGAGTGAAAGTTGAATAGACTTTGAAAACATGTGGGACACAACTGATTAAATACTACAGGAACATCAATGAAGCAAACAGAAAATTTAAATGGTGTTCTATGAACACTGCTCATGATGCTTTTCAAAGGATTTTCCATTATGAAACATGTAAACATTTGCTTAAATCAAACAATAAATTGTTTTTATAAGCCCTCACTAGTTTCAGTTCGGCAGGTTCCTAATCAACAAATAAATAAAAATTCCGTGCAGTTGCAAACAAATTTCAAAGTACATGAATGCCTATGCCTACACAACTTAACATAAGTAAATTGTGATTTTGGTGGTTTGTGAATGATTAAAGTCCTTAGAATATGATACCTACTAATGTTAAAACTGAAATGAGAATGTTTTCCCTTAAACAATAATTTAATATTTACTTTTTTCATTTGCACTTGATTAGCCGTATGGTGGTGGTGGCAAACAGGTTCGCCTAGTTAATTACACATACTAATTTCCTTGCTTCCTTTTCTATTTAGTACTTAATACCATGAGTTAATCACTTAAAACAAGTTTAAGTAATCTTTAAAATAAAAAAAAATACAGTATGTTAACGACAAAAGATTCATTCAAGACTTTTCAACTTCATTGCAGCAACGATAGTAGGAACAAACATTATGGATAGAGCATCACCACCATTATCTTGTTTTTGAGAATTGTTCATTCATAGTGTACTCCTTTACAGGGCCATAGTCATTTTTCAAGGTTTAATTCGTCCGTTAATTTAGACAATATGGGATGGTAATAGTAAACAAGTTGAATGTCTATATGGTTCTTGACATTAAATGTGGCCATTATTTGATCTTAAAATTTATTATATTCTCATTGGGGTCCATCCCTTGAAGAATTTTCATCATATATGTTATCATGGAAGCCAGTAGTTTAAACGTACCCCAAACTAATTTATTATTCGCATAGTTGGCTTAATTCAATTTTCTTTTAATATTCTACAGATGGTAAAATGCAAATGTCAAAGTTTAATAAGAGACTGTATAAGGCGTTTAATCAGTGAAGATTCACTGTATGTGCCAGGGGCTAGTCACCAATTTCGGTGTCCTTGCTTTAAATTTAAGAAACTGAGCGACATTTTGTGCCACCTCAATTTCATGGGTTACATTTCATATTAAAATTGACATGTCTTTTTACATAAAGTTGCAATTTTCAAATTACAGTTTGAGCATACTGGATGATTGCATTATATAAGTAGCTGAGACGATTATCTCTGATTTACATCTGTTCTTCCGCACATCAAGTTAAAATGAACAATAATATGAACATTCTGCGAGCATAATATGCATATATCCTTTACAGCTTCCTAGTAATAATAAGTGCCGAGAAGACGTAAGTAAGTAGGTTCGTATTCTAATCTAGTATGCAAGGTGAATGAAATATGCTGACGCTGATTCTATCAAAACGCAATTCAACAAGTTTCCATCCTACCGGAAGAAAATAATTATTTTTAGCTTCCATTTATATAAGCCAAAAATATTACATCTTCATCATTATTTCTACTTTCAAGAAAAGGAGCACCATCGTCAAATTCCTCTAAAATGACTCGCGCAGATTGTAAAATCTGCACCAACAAAGGTGATATGACCGCCAAAGTCAAAGCCAAATTTATATTATGTAGCTTGTACAACAAAGACTTGTCGTTATTCCTCGTCACCGAAAAGCTTTGCGCAATCTACTAACAACAGCCATTGATGCATGTCTCCTTAAAACACTATCAAAACAAGTCAAGCTCCATAATATTCTTATTACAAGTCAGTGGTGCTTCAGTAATTCGCTATTTAATTACATTTTTACATTTATAAATAAACACGTTTATGTACTGCGCAAATTATATTATTATGACTATGAGCATTATGAAACAGTACAAATTGCTAGAGTAGCTAGCTCGTATTAAAAATTATGTCTAACGATCAACGACATTAAAGTACATTGTTTTCTGCATTCAATATCATCGTTAACTATATAATTGCAGTTTTCCTTGCAATACTAATGTATCTACATTTAATGTCACTAGGTACGCAACTTTGTTTTCAACATCTTTACTAATCAGCAAATGGGTAAGGAAGGTCATTCAAAGGCTTTGTAGCCTAAATATAGACAGAGAGTTGTGTGATACTTAACTGATCTTGAGTCTGTTTATGTAAGAAGCAAGTACATAAATTCTTAATGTATAGAATATGGAAATAAGAAGATAAACGCAATAAATAATGCAAAAAACGTGCTTTAAAAATCATTCCACTGTGTTGCCAAAAAAATAGTCGACATCAAATTGCTAGGTATGTGCTCTGCCGTACTGGTACTCATTATTACGTACATACGCAGACGGAGAGGGACCAAAAAAGTTAGCAAAAGCACACACTACTCACTACTCACCACAGTCAGTGAACAAGTTTTAACCACATTATACTTTATAAACATTTTTTTTTTTGCTTTACATTTTTACATACTGCTTGTCAGAAGGTAGGCAGTGAGTCAGGTAACAAGAAGCATATAAACTGCCTCTAATGTACTCTTTTTTTTCTTTTTTTTCTTCTTCGCATCAATCGCACACACTATTAAAAAACGCATTCCTATATTGCCGTTATATAGATTAATCAGCACATAATGTTCACTCCAATATTTTTTGGTTTCTTACTTGCTGTTGTGAATGCATACCAACAACAAGCCATCTCATTTCGAAGAGAGAAATAGGAAAGGACGACTTACCACACATTAGGCCACAGAAACTACAACAAGGGAATGCACTCGCATTATTATTAGCAGGAGGAGAGGTAGACAGGTAGGTATGAAGACGACAGTGGCAACGACGTGTTTTGTAATAGTTCTGGTAACAAAAATATTACTTGCTCGCTCGCTTGCGTTACTTTTGTATTATTTTATTTTTCGTGTGTCCTACCTACCTAACCTTAAAGCACACTTTACCTGTCTTGTTTAGAAAGGTAGGTAGCCAGACAACATCGGGAGAGATACATAGGTAATATACATGCCATTCCAAACGCAGCAGTGGCGTAAAAAGGAGGAGAAGGCTTCAAAGAATTTATATAAAAATACATACATATGAATTCATTTATAGAAGTAGAAATGCCTAAGCAAACTACATGCAACTTATCCAAATCAATACCGAATGTTTTCATACAGCTCACATGCCACGCTTGCTATTCTTCTTTTTTTTAATTCATCGTTATTCTACCTTGCTTGCCTGCCTCTGGCTACACTTTTAGAAAAGTAAAGTTTTACTTTTTATCAGGTTTCGCCTTCAGCTGCTGCTGCTGCTGCGTAAGCTTAATCTCACATTTGTAGTCACATTGTGCATCAGCAGCAACAAAGGTAAACAAAACCTAAGACAATGTAACAGAAAGAATGAATGGGTGATGAGGATGATGGCTCAAGAAAAAAAAACGGAATGTATTCGTTGTCAATTGAAATATATTTTTTTAAATGCAAGTATATAAGGATGTTAGTAGGTATGTACACATAATATGTATGGTAATAATCTTGTTCTTCTTTTACATCAATTGTGTAACAACTACACACAGATATACATACCTTCTTCAATGGTTATAGGTTGTGATATGATTATCCTCACGTTTTTATGGCGCACGCCTTGATGCTTTCAAATGGTACACAAAGAAGAAGTAAAACCCAGGGATAACAAAAAATTTAACGAAACTGTGCCTAAATTTAACCTTGCTGACAATCAAATTCTGCAAGATTGTATAATATTTTCCCACTGTTTTTAATGCTTAAAATGCATGCAGCTACTGCTGATATATTTAAGAAAAAACCTTATCACAGTAGCATGAATGGACCATATGCTTGCGATATGAAACGAAAAACGAGTTTTAAGGAAACACCGTGAATCGTGTCGTTTTCTCAGCAAAACGGTACTTTAGGTCTTTGTGGAAATTTTTATAAAGAGCAATCTAAAAATGCCCCGTGTAAGCAAGATAGCAAAGGAATATGAGAAAACTTACCTTCTCAAGACTTTTATCTCATTTTCCAGTGACTCTTCCTTGCCTTTGAGAGCCTTTTTGTCTATTATTTTGATCGCATACATAATATTTGGATCCTCCTTACTCTGTGCAAGTCGCACTTGAGAAAATGCGCCCCTGAAGAATAACAGAAAAACAGAGAGATACATATATCATACATATACTCGTGTTCGGTTCGGATGCTGAGAGTTAGATTAAAAATGGAAAATGCCAACATATAAGGACACACTTCATCGCATCTCATCTCCACATGCGGATTATTGTCTTGTTTTTGCAGAAAGAAAATAAACCCGTGTGCTTGGATCGGATCACATCACATGCAAAAATAAAAATGAGTTTGCATGCACCTCTTTTTTCATAATAATAATATCAATCAATCGGCATGCGATATGATCTGATGCAAGCACACAGGCTTCTTTTTTTCTAAAGAACCAGACAGGAATCCGCAAAATACGCATAACTTGACAGCTTTTACTGAAACAACCTTTTGTCCGCATGATTTTGATTCGCGTATGATAAACATAATTACAGCAGCGAATTTATCAAGATTCAGCATCGAGTGGTAAGGATGGTGAAGTTTTTAAACCGTTTTTAATGATGGTTCGGATTATTATTACAGATAAAATAAAAGAAAAGTGTGAGATTATGATGATAATAATCATGATGAGCTACTTACGTTCCCAAAACATCTTTCAGATCGTATTTATCCTCGAGATTAGGAGACTTCTCCTGCTCTTTGCCCTCCTTTTTGGACTTTTTAGTTGAGTCCTTTTTCCCGAAAAGTGGCATCATAAATCCTACATCGCTTTATAGCGGAGAAAAACACTTTCACGAAATAAATGTAGAAGAGTCGAAGGACTATAAATGTATCTGTGTTCGTATGTGGATTTGTGAAAGGAAACCGTTCAAGCAATAGTTTAAAAACTCTCTAATGCTAATATGTATGATCTACTTTTCCCTTGTCTGTCTCTCTTCTCTCCACCGTTTCGTTTTTGCTACTTATCTTTCTCTCCCTCTCTCTCTTCTGCAGTTTCCGTTTAGTTCCCAATGGTGTGTCTCTCTTTCCCTCTTTTTTTTTGTTCCCTGACTTATGCCCGTATGATCTTTCTCCTCTTCTGATATGATATGAACAGCAGAAAATAGATGATAGCACTTCACTATTTGCACAAAACTTAGGAAATGCACGTACTACAAAATGTATTTATGCGCTTAATGTCAAAAACAGTCCGACTGATGTGAAAACTCGCGTTCCCGTGAAGCTAACAAATTCCGCACAGAAAAGGGGCAGACGAGGACAATCGTTAAAAAGTGAGTGAAAAAAACATGACGGTACTGATTTGAGAACGTTTGCGTTTCCTTTTTTTTCTGCCGACAATTTACATACAATAACAATTTTCCTTTTTTAAGAAAACAGCTTTAAAGCAGCAATAATGTTGGGAGAACTCAATCTGTCATGTGTCCACAGTTGTTGTGTCTTTTTTACTCCTTATAAATAATAATAATAATAATTAACCAGTTTTTGAAGGATAAGTACGTATTCCTACGTGGTGCAATCACTGCTGCCGCACACCAAAATTTTTGGCACAGTAATGATCATTACTATTATGTCTTGTGGTGGCTGTGGATGACTCTAGGACTAGTGAAGTGGATGGTGAAAGAAAAACTATTCAGCAGTATTTTTTCGTCTCGTATTTGGTTGAATTTTTTTTGGTAGCAGTGGTCTTTCAAGAGATGTAATATCTTTCTACAGTATAAACGCTTTGTTCAATATTTTAACTCTGACTGTTTGATGCAGACGATCAGTGCTTGTCTCTAATAGATATCGCGAGAGAATGCAGTCTTTATCATAATCCTTAAACGGAGATGTGTCTCTCTCTCTCTGTACCGACTGCGTGCAGAGAGAATGTCTATGTGTGTGTGATTGTGTAAAATGGTAATGCCTATTATGTTGTTGATGATGACTGATGAAATGCTCTCCCTTTTCTGTCTTCTCCTTAGATCTTCCTCAGCTTTACTTCAATGTCCACATTGACTATAAGAAGCTCTGAAGAACCAGAGCGTTTGCGAATATCTGCTGAATTTTATGTGTGTGACGGTGACTATAAGGTTGGACGCTTGCAACAAAAAAGCATCAGCACACTTTTTTGTAGTAAGCAGCTATTTTTTCAAAAAGGTATTTTGGATGTGTGCAAATGTGAATCGCTTATATGTATAGGACGTGGTGTGTGTCGTCGTTGTCGTTGTCGTCGTTCTCTCTTTCTCACTCTTGCTCGCTCTCTTCTCCGTCTTCGTCCTCTTTGCTATCAGCAGAGCTACTACTGAACAAGTAATGGGGAAGCACAGTATAAAGGTTAAAGATTGAGGATCGTCGACTCTAGTTGTGTCTTGTGTGTCCTACCGAATTGGGTACTCGCGTCGGCGCTCTCCTCATACCTTCATTTACGCTTCTCACACTTTTAGTTTGCCTGCCGTCGTGGTAGTCCTGCTAGTAGTTTCGTTTTACGCTTACGTCCGTTCGCTGCTTGCTTGCTGCTGCTGTTGCTCTCTGCTCTTGTTGCTGACTTGAACGCATACCACACACAAGTTTTAAGCAATGGTATGCTATGTAATTCTTTTACAAACTCCACTTCTTCGTCGTCCTCTCTTATCACAATTTCCATAGAATAGTCGAACAAGTTTCTCCACTTCTTATGGTCTTTCTAACCACTCGCTCTCTCTCTCTCCGTTTCTTTTTCTTATATCAAAATGGTATTATTGTTTCCAACACCTCCACCACAGCACTGTACCCCTTCTCTTTATTATTATTATTATTACTACCATTGGTGCTGCTAACTATTGCTTCCAGTTCCAATATAAGCTTAACACCACCAGCCATTTTTCTCAACTGGATTCATCTATAGCTGATGGTGATGGATGATACAGATACAGCCAGCTAAAAAGTATACATCTATAGCTGCTTTCGATGTGCTAGTTTGAGAAGAGCTCTCCTTCTTCTGCACGCTGCTGCTCTTCATGCACGGTATACTCGAATTTGCTTTGAAGTTGGGAAAATCTGTTGGCAGCAGCAGCAGTAGTACAGGCTTTGTTACTACAACAACAGCAGCAGCATCAACGGAGAAGGCCAGGTCAAGTAAAATAGCGAATCGTTTCCTTTTACTACTAACTACATAATATTCTTTTCTTGCGAAGAGATCATATTGTGTATATTATTATTATGTATGGTTTGTTAAAGAAAGAAAGAAAGAAAGACAGACCAAGTGAGAGAATGGGTTTAGTAAGAGAGGCCTGAAAAAAGTATGAGTAATGGAATAAAAAAGGAGAAAGTGGAGAGCACCGTAAAAGGAAAGGATTTTTCCTTGTTCGTTCCTCTCTCTCTCTCTCTCCCCTCGTTTCTGCTGTGCCGGGTGTCTTTCTTTTGGCTTCGTACTACTTATTGAACAATACGTAATATACTTTAGATGTATTACAGGGACAATGTGTAGCTGAAGCTTTTTTGTGAATTACTCGCTCAGTTTTCCGTATAAAAGGAGTAAGCTAGCCTTGAGGGGGCGTTTGTTGTATTCAGTAAAATGTACAATACGTACATAAGTGATATGATGGAGAGAGAGAGAGATATGAAAAAGTATGCAAGAGCAAACTGTGTGTAGACCAAAAATGTTATGAATTGTCTCTTCACTGCTAACTAAATGCTGACCAGTTCCGTAATTATTGCTATTAGCACATGGATGTGTTAATTGCTAATGCTATCGGTTAAATAATTAACCGTAATGACCATTCCTCTGATTTGATTTTGTCTGTAATGATGTCTTCAAATGTAAATATTAAGAAAATTTAACGTGGCTATGAGTACTGGTGTAGTATTTTGCTTATTTAGTTTTGTAAGATCATATCGATTCAAAAAAAGTGTCAGGATGTAAAAATGATGACGGGTTGGCTAAGATTGTACAGTTTGGCAAGTATTCTTGACTTTCTACTGTACCATGTTGAGCCCAGCAATCCTCGGTTGCTACAACATATTTTGTAAGAATTCAAGTTTGTTAAATTTAAAAGTACATAAATAACAAGGGTGACATGATTTGTTTCCCCTTGTCTCAACTGGAGAAAGCTGGACGAGTGTCTTCAAACGAAAGCCTCAACAATATCCAATTTTCACTAAAAAAAAGCATAAGCTTTACAAATTGAGGGGATTCTAAACACTAGGAAATGTTGACAGAGTATTGTTTTTATTATCTTAAATAAGGGACAACAGTGAAAGCCTCAAGTTGATGGTGAAAAAGGATAATCTGAAAATATGTTGTTAGCAGTCATCGGTTCTGTATTTTCTCTAGGCGAAAAATTCATCTGCATGCTTTCACAATAACCGAAAAAAATTGAAACAGAATCCCTCGGTAAACACTTTTATAGTTGCGTAACCTATGTTCAATTTTATCTGAAAACGTTTGACGTCTCAGATATCGGCAATGTTTATAAGGATAAACCCTAAGATGTTTATTTAATGCTTTCTATACATGTCTACTTATATAAATGAAAACGAATGTAGGAAAAATGGCGTTTGACATTGCACAGTTATTTTAATGATACAAGAAAGAATTGCTTTATATTATTACTATACTCGGCTTCAAGAATCCATGCATGTGTACCCGACCCCAGCCTATCACATACTCTGATCTCCTTTTGCCTGTCACGTTCAGCTACGACATGACGTGATGTAAGATTGTTGTGGGTCACATTGCATTTGGCAAGTAAGCATATGAAATGAGAATTTATTTGTGAACAAGGGAAATCCCTTCCTTCAAGTACAGGACCTGGAGAAAGTGATGGTGTTTAAAATAAAAAAAGACTAAGAGTACATTCTTGTGAAACTTGTGTTAGACTAAAAAAAATGTCTAGAAAAGTTTCATTTTTAGCAAAGGAATTTTTTCCATTACATCTAGTCCAACTTTTTGTGGCAAAAAATAGGTACCACCACGTATTATGTGATAAGAATCCCCATTTCATCATTATTACCAACCACTACTAGTTCTGCAGCGACAACAACGCAGATATCAGCCAACACGAAAAGAAAGCGGACAAGAAAGTAGTTCAGTCAGTCTATCTATTCTTTTAATAGGCATGTATGAAAGTATATGTATCATAAAGGCTGACAAACAGAGGGAAGAGGCTCTGGTTTTTTCGTCTCTACTGATAAGTATTACATACTACTGCCTTTCCTTCCTGCTATGCTGCTGCAGAGAAATGCTAAACGGGGAGACGATAGATAAAGGAGAGAACGAAAAAGAAACTCAATAGCTCAACCAACATAATACATATTATTACCTATACAAATTTATAGAGCCGCTGTGATCTGTTTGTATTATGAATATCTATTCCTAAGTTTGCATTTCAATTTTCAGCATGAAAAAAAAACCCACTCAATTATTTTGCACTTTCCTGGTAAAAGCTTTCCTCATCAAGAACCTAAACCTAAGATACCAAAAATTTATAATATCTATTATTATGTTTGAACAAGAGAAGCCTGCTTGTCTTGCATTACCAACATGCATAATGTACATATTATAAAACCTGCATACTATCAATTTTAATCTCTATTATTATTAAAATTATGCAAACATTGATGAAAAGTAAACATATCTTTATCAATATTTATTTATCGATGCAATCCTTTACACTTCGACGAATCCGAATATTATGGAAGCTGGTCAATGGTCAGCATGCAATATAGAAAGATTTTATAAGTAACGCAAGTTGTACCGTTTACTTATGCAACTATGCTCTCATGCTGCATATATTTAACCAAGCATGTTAAACATAATAATATAATATGTAAAATAAAATAAAATAAATAAAGCAGCTTTAAATTTTTAGGTTCACAATGCAAGCTTTTTATGTGATTCAGGAGACTTGTAAAAAAGCAGAATGCTCTCAATATCGCCTAAAAATGCTTTTCTATGCTTTAGCATGAACAAATTGCTCAGAACGGTTATATAATTGAGTGGAGCCCCTTTTTAATTTAAAAAATAAGCATAAATTACATGCATACAAGCCATGGAAGCTTCATGATGTTATTATGTGCCATAGACACATTGTAAAAACAATACAAGGTGATAAGAGTGGGGCAAAATGCCTGTCGTTCTATCTATCCGTCAAAGCGATAACTCCTAAAAACTAATTCCAAATACAACGAAATTCTGTATCATAGGTCAACGAAAAGTGTCAAAGGTCTCAACGATATCAAAATTTTGACTTCAGAGTAT
>JAHZMZ010005163.1:0-14474 GCA_027743805.1 Lepidocyrtoides sp. E14
GAGAGAGAAAAAAAAATCCATTGTTTCAACGTTTTGTGTGCCTAATGTACCTACCTACTGCTCACACTGCAATGTACACATTTCTACTTTCTATAAAAAAAGAACTTATTCGCGACTGGCTACCATTTTTCCCCCAACCAGCCAGCAAGGTATATTTGAAAAGGGAGAAGCGAAGCGAAACTTTTGAGTTTAGCCATGCATGATGCTTTTCAGTGTGCAACCATCGTAGTGCCAGTACCACTGCGTATAGTACTTTACTTTTGCTTTTTTTCTTTAAAAAAAAGTTGTAGTGGTCGTAGTAAAAGCCATTTGGCGACTGTAGAATGGTCACTGACGTCAATATCTTCTTGACTCCATTTCACTTTCACTGCTTAAGTTTTTTTCCCTCTATTTCCCCCATTCCTCTCCTACAGATATTTGTAACAGTGCAAAAATTGCCACATGGCTCGCTGTACATATATACGTACACCTATACATTATACATACTTACTCACCCGTTTGTTTTGAAGTTACAGCGTAGACTACATATATCGGTGCAGTAGCTGGAAATTCCGGATCTAATATGTAATCCAGTAGCCAGTCACCATCATGACCATGTACGATGATATAATAATCTATACATATCTGTTTGAATGAATGACACAGGATGAACAAAGAAAACATAAAGCATGTGTGCTATATTTATACTCTTCTACCGTTTTTTTTTCGTGTGCAGTGCACTGAATCTAGTGTAAAGTATTCGCCTTAAAACCAAGATTACTATTACTATAGGCAATGAGCTAAGATCCTTTTTTTATGTTTCCTTTGGGCATACTTACTTAGTGCGTGAAGCCAAACAATAATTGTTGCCTCACTTGTTTCCATCTGTCTGTGCTTTTACTATTACATTATTATTGGAATAAGAGCTTCTTTCGGTTCGCTTCCTTTCTCCATTCTCTTTCCTTCTATATACAACTCTCTTAGTTCACTTTCCTTTACGTCGTTTCATCTACCAGATGCAACTGTACTATACACATACCCTTAGTTTTATATAAATTGCAATAATTTAAAGGAATAGTATAAAAATTGTACCAGTTTTCATGCAGTACTTGTTGGTTTGAAGGTTTCCATCTTATCACACTACTGCATCCAAAGTCCCCATGACCATCCTTCAGAATCAGAACTGATTTACGACACATTAGTGAATGCAAAACAAAAACATTTTTCTATTTGTCGAAAAGAATACTTTTAAAATGTTAGATAAAAAAGATGAGAATGGGATGCACATTTGCATTTTTTTGGAAGTGTCATTATGATAATGTCAGTAATATACAGTGCAATATAATGCACATTTACATCAATACAACTGGTTTTATATTGCTAAATTGTGATTACGTTGTACTAACAATGTTGCGACATACAGGGAAGGTGTTCTGGTCATTATCAGTAATCATCATTTTCTTCAGTTTAACCCCTACACATTGCTTCAATTTGGCCTGTCATCACGCGGTGGTGCTTGGAATTTAGCTTTGGAATACTTTTGATGCTTGGAAAGATACAAGTTCCATTGCATGTGTCATCAAAGTATTAGCGTCCCATCTTTCACATCATTTTCCTGCTTAGTCGTTCGTGTCCTGCCCAATTCCCTGAACGTTATGGCTACCAGCATGTTTAAAAGAGGAAATATTTAGTACCTACGTTCAAATTAGATCTCTTGAAGCCAACTCCCGAAATGTAGACATGTATGCAGACATAGGCACATAGTACCATAATGTGTGTATATATACTTACAGGTCTAAATTTTGATAGCAGGTTTTTCACGGAGATCTAGAATTTCAACAAAATGGTATATTATGTTAGGTGGAAGTAGTTGGTTGACTCAAGATTCCTTTTGAACTTCTCTTGTAGTATATTCTGTTGCCACCTTGTGTAGAATATGTTTAACTTCATTATAATATGTAATATGCATAAACCAGAAAATGCTCCACAATCTTCTCTGTACCCTTTTACAAGCTGACTTGTATTTATTCCGCTACAAGACACGAGAAATTCTCAGTTGTAGCGGACTACAGAGGAGCGCAAGTATGTAATAGGCACGTATGTAAACGCTCCCGTCATGCTGCCTCCAAACGTGTAACACATGCAGTGAAAGTGGTAAAAGGGTTGACAGGACATCCATATCGAGACTGACAACGAGAACGGTCCATTAATCTTTACCTGTTATGCTGATGAACAGCCTTCCAGGGAAAAAAGAAAAGAGGAGGGAAAGTGGAGACTCACTGTTGGGTTTGCCTTCCTTTTCCTTGCTTTCCTCACTCACACTTTACACAACTGACTATTTCCTACTCCTTTTCCCCGCATCTTGGTTGCTATGCTACAGAAAACGAGACTGAGTATTTTGTTTTGTTTATCTCCCTCCTTCCTCCACAATATTTCCTTTCCCTGAGTCTCTTGTGTTCTCATCAGATCACAGTATCAACTTTTGTTGCAGCTTAGCCACTTGAGTAATTCTCCCGTTCTGCCAAAAAAGTTAGCCATTCATCACTTTACAAAGTATCATTCACTTTTTCACACCTTTCGACTCAATTTATTTCTGGAGTCTAGCATGAAGTTTCTATGAAATTGTATCTAAAATTTATACCAACTAGATGGTGGGCAACATAATATATATTCAAAAGGTAAAATGCATACCGCAACAACCAGAGGCATGAAATTTCTTGTAGAAAATGGATAATTCCTCTGATGATATACTCTCTTATGATCGTCCTTTCCATTACACAGAGGAATTTTGACGGGCAACAAGGTGCATACAAATTACATATGTACATTTATGCACCCCTCTTCAGCGTCGCGTTAATTTTAGCTTTGTTGCTCCAGTTCACGTCATGAGCATTTAATGATTCAATTTATTTGTAGAAACAACACGGTGAAAATTTTATCATTGACTAGTATATGGCTACAACAGTTAATTGCATATTTTATTTTGGATGAAACCATGTCGACATGCAACCAGTCTGTTCAATTTAAAACTTTCTCCCATCAGACCACCTTTCCTTCATAAGATTTGGTCCACTCCAAAAAAAAAAAATCATTCATGTTACGTGGTGGCAAGGAACCTACAAGTTTGACACAAGTTGCATGTTTGCATGAATGTTGCAGTAAAGGAACTTAATTACCCAGTTACTACCGTGGGGGAAATAGGAAAACGATTCAGTCATCAATAAGCGCATGTTTCATCTATCGGATTAGTAACTACCTTTATGAGTACTCAGAAATACACTTTTTGAAAGCTGATTTGGATTTCAAGATCCATTACTGCGTTCGAATAAAAAAAAATTGTGCAGAATTATTGACGAGAGTATATACAAAATACAAATACCTCACCAGTGTAGCAATCAAAATTGTGTCATTATACTCATTACAGTATCAGTAACGGTGAATTTCCTCGGATACAACGACAACAACAACAGATACCTCATTACTGAACAAAATGCTTTCCTCGATGTAGTCAACATCATCAGACTCTACTCACCAGGATTATACATAAGTATTTAATAATTTTATCTGTACTGAACAAAAAATAAACATTTTCTTCTTTCCGACTTCCCTTTCAAATCTAAACAATAATAAGAGTCTTGCTTCACTCAAATTCCGTTAGTGGTAGACTTTTACATTCGCCGTGCAAATTTCAAATAGCTGATAGTGATAGTTGAGTAACTTGTAGTTCTATTTCTTCTTGGACATCATCTTTTATACAATTCTTTTAAAGCACACGCAGTTTCCTCTAAAGATGAATGAGGATCATGTAGTCTTGTAGAATGTTGTTATAATATTGTTGTTGTTGATGTTAAAGTTGCAAAATTCTCTAGGCTACTATTATTATTATTACTCACTATTGGGGTACCACTACCACAGGAATCGATTTATAGTTGTGCATAATATGTAATTGATTATTATTATGTCATTGTTATTTAACCTGTCTAAGTGAGCATATTATATGTTTATGTTATCCATTCAATTTATATTGTATTTATATTGTTGTAAATTGTCACCACTTGGCTGGCAGTTATTATAAAAGTATACCAATATTGCAATCAACTTACTTACAGCCGGTAATCTATTTACTACTACTGCTATGATTAGTATATTGTAATGTAAAACTGAAACATTGGGATTACAAAATATACTTGAAACTTTCAAATGGCACAAGACGAGACTATTTGAATAGCAAGTAAGTCAACGAATTAAAAAAAGCTAGTAGAATATTAATAATATCAGCTGCGTTTATAGTTAGTTATCAAGGTTTGACTGCAACAATCTATTTACAATTGGTTTCAAACTTTCATGAGATATTCTAAAGCGTGTTGTAAACTATCGGATAGAACAATAAGCTATACTATGTTAAATATACCTACATTAGTTAATAACCAAAAAAAAATCGTTTGACTCCTTACAGACTTCTATAAATACCTAGTTTTACTACAATCGACAGTTTTACCAAAGCTACCCTGTTGTTGTCACCCTGTTTGGTGCGTTATATAATCTTCAACAAATACTTCTGATAAGAGTAGTGCGAAATATCAGTTTTCTAATAAGAGTATGATGACATGAATGTTTAGAGATTAAATGAGTTAATGCATATAAACAATGAAGTGATTGAGTGTGTGAAACAGTTATAATTGTTGCTCTAGCTTCAACAATTTTAGATTCTCCCAGTCTTGAAGGATGTTACGGTCACATGTGTTGTTCATGCTACATAAACCTTCTTTTATAAACACTTGGTGTATAAAATTTCAGTCATTTTAACGTAAGTCGGTATCTTCAGTAGAATGATTTAAAAAAAAATATTCATACAAACTGCTAAGGATTATTATGATATGAAACTTTGCACAGTAGTAAGACTTTTGATAAATTTGTTTAGCTATAAATGTTATGCGGCTAACTATTTGCGTAGCATTTTGAAAAAAAGACTTCGTCATGATGTAATATGCAATCAAGTATTATTGTTCATTATTGTTATGATTCCAATTTCCAATGATTGCTTTTTAGTATAGCAGCTCCGGTAACAACCTGACTGAAGATTTTCCCCAATGAAAAATCAAAACAGCCGGATATGTAAACCTATTGTCTGCAATGCGTAGTGTCTAAATTTAACACTATCAATGTAAGTAAAAAAAATTACTGAAATATGCAAAAGCCATATTTACTATTTTCGTTTCTCTCCATAATTAATATACATACATGTAAATGACGACGACGAAGTGACATTGCAAATAGTACAACTTTTATAAATAATTAGGTTTCTACAAAACGGTAACCTTTCACACTCACTGCAGTTGAGGGAAAGAATAATACATATAGTCAGCGATGATAGATACGAATGAGAATCTACATACCTAATTAATTACTAATTAGTAATTACTTACCTAATTCATAATTCATCCGAAAAATGTACAGTTATTTACAAATAGGGAGTTTTTACGCATACAAGTGCTCCCTTTTTAAGGTACATATGAATAACGAGAGAAATCTCAAAAAAAAAAAATTTTGTTTTAAAAAATACGCACTTTGGGTTCGAGAGAGAAAAAAAACTAGTTTTTAAGGCGCAGTTATTTAGACAGTTGTGAAAGTTTATATAGGAATGCATGTACATTTAGAGAAAATAGTGTGATGTAATTGTTTGCAATACATGACGTGAGTGGTTCGTATTTGTACCTTATTACACTGCTGTAGACTATTTTTGAAACAAGAAAAAAATGAATACAAAGAAAAAAAGTAAAGAAAATGCTATTGAATGCTGGGATGCTTGAACAAACAGCCAAGAGCCCCAAGGCAGTTGTTCACATCCTAACACTCAATAATAATAATAATAACTAATTTATACAACTTATACATTAAATTTGAACGCGCTGACGAATGATGAAATCTTACTGTTTCGATTTCCTATATTCTTATAAATATTACATACAAAAGTATTACTATAATTATAATGCTGGAGAAATATATGCATAGTAAACTATTTTAGATGAGGAATAAATGGCAAAGAGAAAAAAAAAAAATTTTGTTATTGGGCGAAAAGTTTCGTCCCATGGTATGATTGGTAGACAAAGCAAACTTTCCAAATCATAATATGCATTTGCATTTAAACCTAACCAATTGAAAATGGTAAAGAAGCCTTGTATTATACTACAAAGTTAATTGGTATACTACACGCATAAAAGTTTGTATAAAATTGTTACAGAAACTGCTTTCTAGAAAATAATCAATCATTGTCTTTAATTTTAGTATGTAAAACCCTTAATCTCTTCAAAATTCGTTGAACTGATTGAGAGTAAAACAGTTGTAAGAAATTTGGCAAGACACGTTTTTCAAAATGACGACAATCTTCAAAAGTGTGACACACATGAGAGTGCTAACTGTTATGTAGTTGAAGAAAAAATACAAAATAAATCATTACTTGTTACCAACAGTTTTTATCAAATTGTATAAATAAATAGAATTATAGGCTGATTTTGCTGGCAGGTTTGAAAAAAAACTACGGTATGAAAAACACACTTTCTATGTATGTATTCAACAGTACTACAATGACAAAAGAATATTACTGTTAACTTCTTAATTCCAATCTGCCTCGTTTTATAATGGTTAACTGTAACCGTGTAAGGAGTACTTGTTAAAACGTAGGTCGTTACACTACTGCTGCAGAGAAATATGAGCATTGTGTACATCTGCACAATTATCTAAAATTTAGAAGAAAAATTACTACTGTCTGCAGTACAGGAAGTAGGATGGCAATCATTAAAAAGTATTACTAGAATTTACGTATGCATATATGGTATAGTATCATATTATATAACAGTTACACTATTTATGTATACGTGCAATGTGAGTTGAGACATTGACACTTTAATTTTTAAATTAAAAAATAAGGCGATAAAACATGTTAATTATTTTTACTTTTAGTGCTTAATATGCACATTGTAGTACACAGTTGACTTTACCTCACATTAGTACTTGATTCATAGATGGTAGCAACACGTTTACTTACATTTGACAAAGTTGTTTTTTAATGCTTTTGAAGTTAAAAAAATCTTTATATCATAGGTGGAATATACACATAAGTACATACATACGACAGGATGTCAATGCAGAGTACTGAGTACGAAGATATATTAAATGTTTTCTTAATTGTAAATAATAGTACTACAATTACCTATCATCATCATCAACTGCAAAATTGTGAAAATACTTTGATGAAGGTTTATTCCCACCTTCTCTACAAACCATCAAGAATTTCTCTTTGAGGAAATAAAGTTTTAGGGGTTTTGCATTATTTGTATCGAGCAGCAAGATGAAACAGGAAGAGTGTAAAATATTCAGAACACGGCTGAAACATTCATTCACGATTTCGAAACATAATCATGGTAACTATATTACAAGGTAATAAAAAACGATGAACTGTTGTGAAAACATGTGAATGGTTCCTTTATTAGTGTTTATTTGGTAAAAAATTGTATGATAAAAATGTAAAGGAAATATAACTTGCAATATACATTTTACATAATATTATTGTAAGAATGTAGAATCATTTTTAATAATAATAATAATAGTAATGATAACAATAACAAAATACGAATGAAACCCCTGGTGTTCTACTGTGAAAAGATGTTTGTTATTATCATAATAATTACCATTGTAATTCTTACAAAATAAACGATAATGTACTCAAAACAATGAACGCAAAAAAGTAACATTGTAAATGATAGGTGTTACGTTATTACAACAATCAACCAGTAGTGTTATACAGAAAATATATATGTATACTGTATTAAATTTAAAATTTAAAAAAAAAATGATGAAATAGTGTTCCTCATGCGTGCGGCAAAAATGAATAAACGTTGAACTGGCATTTATATTACATACATTATTTAATATCACAAGTGATTTATTAAGAGTTGTTGGCGTACATTGTTAGAAAGGGTAATAATATTTGTTAACAGTAAAACGTAGTACAATAACGATATACGAGACGAAACAAGAAGAAAGCTTTTGAGTGAGTTATGGTCTGTACGAGGACTGTATGTTGTGTAGGTATATTCTCTTCTTCCCTGTGAACACTTTGAACTTTCTTACTCCAGTCGATAAACTATGAATAAGTTGTGAGCGAAAAAGATTGGAAAATGGAATGATATTGAGGATTTGTAATGAATAACCTCATTAAATTGTAAAATGGATGACAATTAATTTTTAAATTTGAACACGTTGAAGACATGTAAAAAACTGCATTGAGTACCAGGCAAAGAAGCAAGTGTAAGCAAATAAATAATGTTAAATATCAACGTTTCGTTATCATTTCCATGAATAATATTGAAAATGAAAGTGTTTTATCTCGTGAGAGAAAGATGCTGGTGTATATCGTTCTCTAGCTCTGTTGTTCAAATATAGTACTAGTTGTTAGAAGTACAATAAAATGTACGAATTTCGATTAAAAAATCTCAATAAAAAAATGCATTTCTCCTTTATGCTGGTTATTATTATTATTATTATTATTATTGTTACTATGGTTCTTATGGCTACTTAATGGAAACTGAGATGGCTTTTTTAGATGAGCGGAATGTAACTTCTTTATTATTCCTGTTTCAGGGATTCTGAGGATATGTTACTACAACCATTAATTAACTAAATACATAGTTCATAAAAACTATATTACAAAATGTGAGTATACACAGATTTCATGCATATATACATAGTAAGTACCGTATAATAAATGATATTGGTATCATTATTATCATCATCACCACCACCACCACTATTACTACTACTATTTCATGATAATAACATTTTAGAAGTCGTAAGACCTTATGAAATATATTGATTCTATCACTATAAACCAGGAAATTATTCTTAAAGTGTGTCATTTTGATTGACAATCATTTTTAGAAGAAATAAATATCACTAAATTATTCATCAATGGTAAGATCCGGCAGCGAAAATGGCATGACAATGATATTGGAGAACATCTTGGAACATTTAAGATATCAACAAGACTCGAATTCTGAACCCTTGTATCCGTAATATAAGGTATAAAAGATGTTCGATAAGAAATTTTAAATGCTCATTTAAAATGCATTATTACAAGTTCTCAATTCCCCTCATACCTCGGTTCACAGAGGGTCAATGGGTCTGAAATTTAATACGAAGTGAGATGCTGACCAAGGATGTTTATATACCAAATATGAAGACAATATAATAAGTATAACGGAAGTTATAGTGTTTACGAGCAGGCAGACATACACAGACAACATTGTATGCCAGTAACTTTCTACCTTTGCATAATATGAAAGCTAACCCAACTGCTGAGGAACCATACCGTCTATTTTCCCAACATTTATTTTAGAGAGTCTCTGGTCCATGAATAGAGGTGGTAAAAATCGATGCCAGCGAAAAGGTAATGTTGCATTATAACTATGTAGAAAGATGAATTTGAGTGAAAAAGAGGACAGAAAGAGAATTAAAAGTAAAAGTGTATTCTTTACTATTGACCGTCTCCTTGCTCACCACATATAAAAGAGACCCGTATGCATCACCACCTGTCACGATACACATCAATATATTATGTGGAGAAATACGGGCTTTTATTGTACATTATTTCATTGTAGAAGCTTGCAAAAAAGTAATAAAAGTGTAAACAAACAAGAGAATCCGATTAAGGTTTAATTGAATCACAGCAGGGTAACAGGCTCTTAATGAAATGGTAAGTTATCTTCAAAGGGCACGGATAACACCTGAGCCTCATACTACCCCAACTTCAGCCATTCTTTGAAACAGTGGAAGAAGTGAACTAACAGGAGAAGAAGAAGAAGAAACATTAACATTGTATATGGCACAGTCGATGGTAGAAAAAGTTTTCCCTTTTGACTTCACTCCATAACACTTGCATACACGAGTAGTGATTTCGGGTTGGATCTTTGAGGGGTTCCTCTCTGTTTACAGTCATGCATCCCATTTATTCTTTTACGCTTTACTTCTACTTTACACAAAACATCCTTTTTCATCAATTTTATCTGCATCTGATCACTCTTTCTTCTCCATGACCTCATTATCATTTGCATGAATAAGTTCTCCTGCCCCTTTCTTTTGGCTCGGTTATCTCCCAAACAAGGACTGGACCTCACACTATTAACACTGAAGAATACATGTAGTTTGTGTTTTGTGTAGCAACAAAACAGTACTTCAGCATGTCTAACTAAACTACAGGCAGGTCGCATTTTGCTTTTCAAGAAGACAGTAGGCACCACCATCTCACTTCACCCCTGTTCTTGCCACCAGTGATGGAAGATGGAATAGATAGCGAAAACACCATTTCCCGTTCAAATTGGGGTAAAACTTTTGTTTTAAATTGTGGAAGTGTAAATTTACAAGTATAAATATTTGAATGATTTTATAATATTTGGAATACGTGTACAACGTTTATTTTTTTAAGAATAATGTTCTCACTAATTTTATTTTTCAAGCCTTGAAATGATACAATGAGGAACAGAAGCAGTTTTTATGGCAAAATTATGAAGTCTGCAATTATTCTCTTTACTGAGCAATCGCTCATACTATTTAATGTCCAAGAATAATGCTCAAGATAGAACTATCAGCCAATTGCTTTTTTACATGAAGCAAATATCCCGTTCACGATCATGAAAACGTTCAAAATGAAAAATTGGAATGCAGTCAACTACTTAAGTAGCCATACTATTGGCAGTTATAGTATTGTGTCTGTGGCAAAATCTGAAATTATGTTACAGCCATTACATCACATAATAGCTATCCAACTTTTTTCAGCCGCTTTACACATCGCATGTCATGGTCACTGCTTCTCGTTTCTGTGGAATACTTTCTCTCTCTCTCTCTCTCTCTGTTAATTTTTTTTTCATTTTTCTGCTTTTTCCTCCTTTATGCATTTCCTTTCCTTCCTTACAAATATAAAGAAAAAATTGCCTACACAGTAAGTACCCCTTTGGTATATGTGCATGAGCCAACATTACATTAAATGCACACATTCTATAGAAGTTAAACAGCTCCTTTCCGTATTTTTTTTACTTTTCTCATATTTCATTGAAATATGTCGCGAATGGCCTCCAGGAACTACTTTCATGAGCAAATAAATGAATTTTTCCGATACACTGTGTTTGTATACATAATTACGGGCAGGAAGCTGGGGCAATAAGGACTACAGTAACGTTTAAAATTGAGTGGAGCATCATCGTTGGTAACATGACCAGTACCGTACACTCTGTAATCTGTACACAGCGTCCATATATAAAACTATGTAGATATATATGTACTTGAGATTTTAATAAATAAATTATAGAATATTTTACGTTAATACGATTACCACAAAAATTACAGTTTTATAGCTGGAAAAACAGACATGAGCATTAGGAGTTAGATACGTAATTTTTTCAAAATCTTACAGGTACATGCTTAAGTAGACTCTCAAATGTAACGGGATGAAGCATTTTGTCCACACCACATGGAAAATTGCAATGTTGATGGTTTCAGTGATGGTGAGTCCTTCTGACATTCAACACATCGCTATTTGGGCAAAGAGAAAGGTCACAAGGGAGCATCATATTTTTGAAAAAATGCAGCAATCTCACCGATTCGACTTCCGCCAGAGCAGTAATGGCATCATTTTATGGTTTATAGGAGATGCAACCGTATTAACTACGTACTTTCTTATATTTGTCATGCCTATTAATGGTATCACCAGCGGGAAGTAAAACTGGTCTTCCAGAATGTAAAACACATACACATTGAAGGTTAGCATTGCATTGCCAAGGGACCAGGAGCGAGAACACTTCAAATATGGAAGAGAAACTTGACTCTGTGACGACAATTCGCAAAATGCTCAGTAATTTCACCATAAATTCTTGCTATCCTTTTAGATTTATCCTTTACCAACTTTTAATCTAGAACGGTACAAATTCAAGAAAATGTGTGGGAAGATGGAGCACAAAACAGAAATCGCAAAAAGTCTTTAAGCCTTTAATTTTGGATCCATTGGCTGCTTGAAATGGAGAAATCAATAAGTTTAAAAATAAATAGAATCCACTTGGACGCCAAGAATCATGCAGAAGTTAATGAGGTAGATTTTTATAATGATGAGATAGTTGTATTGAACAGGGAACGATCATTGTCATTAACAATTTTGACGTAATCATTAAACTGTAAAGGTTCGTAACATGGAACGTGGCTCATCATAACCTTTTCCAGTCTTTCCTCATTTTAGGTGAATAGCATACACCCTGTGAGAAGTTGACAATTGAAAAAATAACGTAAATGATTTTAACATGGAGAAGTTTTCATTATTGGCAGCGTCTACTCTGCGTATTTCAATCGTCATTTGGGCTAAATTTTTCTGTAGTTGAGCATTAAAAAAATTTCCATTGTACAAAATTTTGTATTCTAGATATTTCTTTTCAGGATTGCGTAAACACTACAATGGGATAAAAATCTGGAATAAACTGCCATCATCCCATGCCTAACGTCCGCTAGGCGACATTCATCACACTGTGGGAGAAGCCATTACGCTGTGAGAGCATATTATACACATCTCTTTTTTGCATATCTTTTAGGATTTACATCAGGCATGGCTAGATTGCATGCATGCAGATGACTAGAATGGACTGTTACTACCGACGTAAGTTTGAAAGACATGCTTGAGCGGTAAAACATGAAACCTCGCTTTTTTCTGCCCTCTATTTGGTCATTAGCATTGGAGTTCTACTATATATGCCTTGGAAAATGATCATTATTGCATTTCAAGGCAAAAGACACAAGAGCCCTTTTCCAGAGAAACGGGGTTCATTATTTGACCAATGCTATTTCCTATTAGGCTGGAGCATTTGTTATTCGCTGAAAAAGGGAAGCTTATCTTTGGCCAGAGTCAAAGGATATTTTCTTTATGGGCTCTGTTAGACAAAAAAAACCGTCTGAAATCTCTTCTCTATTCAGTTCACCTTGGGACGTTTTCAAGTTTCACGCTCGAAAGTAAAGCTTTGGAGAAATAGCACTGGGATCATTTGATTGCATAAAAATGCATTATGCTAAATTGTGGTATTCTCTTTTCTCTCTATCTACGGGGACTTACACATGCCTACATGATCATGTAATATTTATATATGTACAATCGTTTCGCATATTCATTTACAACGCGCAACGGCTCTCTCAATCTGGGAGCATTCATACCATAAAATGGCTTCTTGCAATGCCTTTGGAACATTTCAATGAGTACATTAATAAATTACTTTTACAGAAACGTTGCAACGCTGCACTTATTTTTCATCAGAATGCCAAAGTATTTTAAATGAGCACATTTACGTTGTAATGGCTCATTTGTGCATGTAGTGTAGTGGTAGTGCACGGAGGGGTTGAATTAAACGCGCTAGAAAATCGGCTAACAAACTGGCCATTATAAGCATAATTGTTTTAAAAAATCCACAAATGTCGCCCTTTGCTATAAGAGAGCATTTTTGAATTTCATTTAATTTATTTTGAAATGACAGGTTGGCAAATCTACTTGTGTTATTTGAAAGCAACTATGCATCAATGAAAATTGACGGGATGCTTGAAATTCTTGTGTGTGTTTGGAGCAATAGATTTCATATCGTATGGTCTCTTAAGACAGATATTTATCGTTTGATTACTACTGCTGAGAACCCCAGTTCAATTCCATGACTCTTTTATTATTATTATTATCAACAGCATCGTCATCATGGTTAACCAATTTGATTGTAGATACAAACCGCGAACGAGGAGCAATAATCCTATGTTTTTAAAGGAATACATGTACAAGTATGCATGGAGAGCGTTTAGATCCAAATAAGTTTTCTTAAGCGCCATGCTTTCTCTTTCCATTATTACTTTCATTTTATTCAAAACTTTAGAGCAGCAACAGTAAAATAGTTATGTACAGAATCAAGCTGTAAACTACAAACAGAAACTACATGAAATCTAGATACATTTACAAGCTGCTGTCCTTGCACGTCATTTAAAGCCAACCACGTCAGCGCTTTCTGAAATTCCTATTATTTCGTAGGATGGGTGATGGTGGATGAGTGCAAATGAGGAGCCAGCTCACTTTTCTTCTTGCATGCATATGTTTTGATGTACGTCTTCCAATAACTTTCACAATCCTTCTCACGACTTACAACAACAGCAGAAATTGTTCGTGAGACGCAACCGTTGCTACTACTTCTCCTTTCTCTTTGCTCCGTGTGTGTTCATATCCTTGTTCTTCTTCCCCATCCAATGGCCCAATCTTCAATTTACTTTTAAGCTGAAACCGATAAATTTTCAGTTTTATATACCCTTTTACTCACATCGCCAAATTATATTGCTTGGAAGCTCAGGATAAAATAAAACATGGCTTCATGATAGCTTTGACTCAGCTCCAGCTCCTATGATCACACTACAATGCACCAAGCACATCACGCAGTCAACCA